>APFE030782626.1:3601-30591 GCA_000404065.3 Pinus taeda
AATTTTAGATCAGAAGCGGTTGAGTTTTGAGCTGGTGGAATGGCGCTCAAGGATAAACTCAGAAACATAAAGTGTGAGAAAGGCGACAGTATGCCCAAGTATCTCACGAAGTTCACCCAATTCTGGGATGAGCTGGGAAGTGTAGGGGTGACTGTCAATGATGAGGACTTCATGAGTTTGGCTCTCCTTGGTCTCTCGAAGAGTTGGCATTCCTATCAGGACTCTGTCAATGGTCGGGAGAAATTGCCAGGATGGGAGAGACTTTGGTCGAATCTTGTGCAAGAGGAGATCAGGCAGAATACCAGGGACAGATCTTCGTCAAAGGCATCTGATGAAGAAAATTGTGCTTTGGTTGCCAAAGAAAAGAAGGGGAAGAACAAGAAAGCTTCTCATTCTAGTGCGAAAGGAAAGAAGCAGGACATGTCCAAGGTGAAGTGCTTTCACTGTCACCAGCACGAACACTATGCCACAAATTGTCTACAGAAGAAGAAAAATAAGCAAGTTGTTCTATCTGCAGCGGGAGAGGCCTTAGCCTCGCAGTTTGAGTTGGATTTTTCGTTGATCGCATGCTTGGTATCAAGTGCGATGGGATCTGTATGGTTCTTGGATAGTGGTTTGTCTTTTCACATGATAGGAGATCGAGATTTGTTTACTGATCTGGATGAGAAAGATCTTAGAGTGCACATCGAGATGGGCGATGATGGTAGATACAGTGCAACCAGTATCGGTACCATTTCCTTTGAGAGGGAGTTTGGTAAACCCTTCGTATTGAAGGAAGTGATGCATGTTCCAGGATTGAAGAAGAATCTTATCTCTGTGGTGATGTTAGAAGACAAGGGATATGGTGTTGTTTTCAGTAAGGGAAAGGCTTTCCTGCGTAGGAAGACAACTGAAGAAACCTAGAAGATAGGGGTTCGAGTCAAGAACCTTTATCAGTGGCATGTAGATGGCTGCACAACAATGGCATGCAAGGCAGAAGGAGTGGTGAGCCGGGATGATGGTGAGCTCTGGCACCGGAGATTGGGCCACCTTCACCATGGAGCCTTGAAGATACTGCAACAGATTTCTACTGGGCTTCCTAAAGGCACTCTTGCGTAGTCAGATCAGTGCAAGGTGTGTACCTTGGGAAAGTTTGTGAAAGCCACCTTTCACGAGAAGGATAGTCGTGCCACGATGATCCTTGAGAGAATTCACTCAGACATGTGTGGACCTTTCTCAGTAGCTTCGACAGCAAAGCACAAGTACTATGTGATCTTTGTTGATGATTTCTCTAGAAAGTGTTGGATCTTCTTCATGCAGAAGAAGAGCGAGACATACTCAAAGTTCTATGAGTTCAAATCACTGGTCGAGAAGGAATCAGGGAAGAAGGTGAAGGCTCTTAGGAGTGATAATGGTGGTGAATTCATCTCTGGCGAGTTCAAGGACTTCTGCAGCGCAGAAGGGATTCGAAGAGAGCTCATAGCTCCCCATAACCCACAGCAGAACGGGTTGCTGAGCAGAAGAACAGAATGATCGTGGGTGCTGCATGAGTGATGTTGCATGATCAGGGCCTACCCCTTCACTTATGGGCGGAGGCATGTAATACTGCGGTATATGTGCAGAACCGTTGTCCTCACAAGATACATGGCATGAGTACACCCGAGGAGGCTTATTCTGGTAAGAGGCTTGATGTTTCCCATTTGAGGATTTTTGGTTCTCCTGTTTACATGCATGTGATGAAGGATGCCAGGAAGAACCTGGAGCCGACCACAAAGGTTGGGATATTTGTGGGGTACACTGATACACCCCACAACTATCGTGTGTATTTTCCAGACAGTCGTAAGACTATTGTGTGATGGGATATAAAATTTCAGGAGGAGAAAGCCATGAAGTGTTCGCTTGAGAGGGAGCCACACTTTCATGCAAATGAGCAACTATTAGTTCCTAAGGATAAGATTCAAGAAGTGGATCAGCCACAAGATGAAGTTCATGGAGTGGAAGAGACCACTCATGCATCGCCAACCATCAGAGGGAAAAAGCGCACTACAGAAGCTAAGCGATTGGCTCAAGATGCA
This sequence comes from Pinus taeda, assembly GCA_000404065.3. Lineage (NCBI taxonomy): Eukaryota > Viridiplantae > Streptophyta > Pinopsida > Pinales > Pinaceae > Pinus > Pinus taeda. Next base: position 5,656 of record APFE030782626.1, read on the forward strand.
GAGAAGGTTGTAGGACCACCTACAACACAACGCAGACAGAGACAGTCACCTGATCGGTACACTGGATACATGGCTCTTGTGAGCAAATGTGTCGTGACTAAGCCATCCTCTTTCGAGGAAGTTGTGGAGGATCCGACATGGGAAGATGCCATGGTGGAAGAGTATGATTCGATTGTCAGAAACAGTGCATGGGAGATTGTCCCAAGACCGGAGGGGAAATCAATGGTGGGTTTGAGATGGATTTACAAAGTGAAGTAGGCAGCTGATGGGAGTGTGGAGAAGTACAAGGAAAGATTTGTTGCCCAAGGCTTCTCACAGATAGAGGGGATCGATTATGAGGAGAACTTTGCACCTGTTGCAAGGTATTCTTCCATACGGATGATTCTTGCTCTCTCAGCACAGATGGGAAGGCACATCCATCAGATGAATGAAGACTACGTTCCTCAACGGAGTCATTAAGGAGGAAGTGTACATAGAGCAGCCCGACGGTTTCGAGATCTTCATCAACGAGTCACATGTGTGCAGGCTTAAGAGAGCATTGTATGGGTTGAAACAAGCACCTCGTGCTTGGTACACACGGATAGACAGTTATTTCACTAGAATTGGTGGATCCTAACCTATACTAGATTGTGGTGGAGGGTAAGTTTCTTATCATTGTACTTTATGTAGATGATTTGATTTTAATGGGAGATGAGTTGTTGATACTTTCATGCAAGGAGGATCTTGCTCGAAAGTTTGAGATGAAGGACTTGGGCCTCCTTCATTATTTCCTGGGATTGGAAATTTGGCACCGCAGTGATGGACTATTTGTTTCTCAGGGTAAGTATGCCTGGGAGATACTGGAGAAGTTCAACATGCATGGTTGCAAGCCTGTTGATACTCCTCTTCCTGGAGGTTGGAGGAAGGAGGATGCTACTTCAGCGGAGGTAGTGGATGCCACTATTTATCGACAGTTGGTGGGGTCGCTTATGTATCTATTCAATACATGACCCGATATATTCTATGATGTTAACCAGCTTTTCACAAGCTATGGTTAAGACAACCAAGCTCTTCTGGAAGGAAGGCAAGCATGTATTGCGTTATCTCAGAGGCACATCAGGATATGGATTGTGGTACAGACAAGAGGATGAGGTGAAGCTATGTGACTTCACGGATGTAGATTGGGCAGGGAGCCCAACAGAGCACATCGACATCAAGTACCATCATATCAGAGATTGTGTGCAGCAGAGAATCATGTTACTTTCATATATTCCCACAGAGGATTGGGATGTTGATATCTTGACGAAGGCGCTCACCAGGAGCAAATTCAAATACCACAGAGACAGGATAGGGGTTGCAGATAATCAATATCTTGTTGAGAGGGAGTGTTGAAAATGCAACAAGATGATGGAGCTTAGTGAAAAGAAGTCGCCTTCACTAAGTGGTCCTGCATTGGCACAAAGTCTATTTTTAGACTATGTCTATTTTTAGACATATGGATCATGGTCTATGAGTTGCAGGATGCTATTTATGGATGATTGGTCATGTTGGTAAAAATATATGGACCTCTATTTTTAGAAATATGGGCAGAGTCTATTTTTAGACTGCCAGTCTAAATATAGAACAGTCGAATATTATTAGCTCTTAATAATATTTCGACTATAAACATTATCTTATCCTCTTGCAGCACTTCAATTCGAGATACGGATGTGGCACATGCAAATGCCAGAAGGAAATACTCTTTTCTTATGGGTTACTTGAGCTATTGCATGAAGGACTTCAGTTAGAACTCAAGTCATTGAGTTTGGTGGAGTTGAATGAGGAGTTGATGGAGTTGTATTCAGTTTGACTTAGTTGAACTAGTTGTATTTAGTCTAACTAACAAATACGCTAGTGTTGAGCAGTGTGAATTAGTTATTAATTAATTCACTAATTATTAACTCATGAATCAACTGAGGAATACATCAGTTAACTCATTGCATGGATAGTTCAGTGGAGACAAGTGTTAGAGATGAGTGAAAGGGAAAGACAATTGTCAGTTGTGACTATAGTTGTGCATGTGATTTGCACAATCAGTGGATTGAGATTGCCAATGATGATTGCGTAGTGTTACACAAGGGAAATATGAGTCTAGATCAGCCATTCTCATCTATTCTCATGCAGGATTGCGCAGTGTAGGCAGGCAAGCAGCGGAGGAGATTTGAGCCAGTGATTGATTCAGAACTGAGCTAGTTTGTGTGTAACAGGTGGATATAGTACTGAGTACTTGTGAGGAGTATTATACTATGTATTGTTGCATGTTCTCAATCAATATAATATATAGATAGTTGAGGGGTTTTCAGTTATATGCTTTCCCCAGTTACATACTGTGTTGATATGTGTGATTGATGCTTCAATGTGCGCATGCGAATGTTTCTGATTCCGCAAAATTGATGATCAATGGTAGAGGAGGTTATGTATTATGCATGCATTCCAAAAATAGTGTATAATCAGGAAAATATCTGTGAATAAGTGTCATATTATTCAAAATTTCTACAGGTGGAGTGTCCACCTGAAACGTCAAGCAAGGAAAACTTCCACACAATTCATATATGAAAGTTTCAAACAAGATATAATGAGGTGAGAACCGTAGAATTAAATAATTTCTCTCAAGAAATTAATAGGTAGCTCAAAATGATGTTTCATTGTAATGTTGGTACATGAACTTCTTGAATGAAATTCTTGAATGCTTATAGTCATTCTATGGAATTTTTGTCATATATCTATGAGCTAAATTCTTGAAGTTCTTTATTTATTGTATATGTAGTTTATTCTAGGTATAATGGATAATAAGTGGCTCCAAATCGTAGCATCGAATGCCCTCTCTCTTGTGTGGAAGTGAAAGGATGAATTCCTTGATAATGTCCCCAAAAATGGGTTTGTTTATGTGTTTTTTCGGAACATGAATTATGGTCTAGATGTCTTGAGTACAAAAGAAATGGAAAGATATTTGTTAAATGTTGCATGCCTATAGTAAAATTAATATGGCCATTAAGCCCTAATTTGTAAACTAGAAGCCTTGGATGGATAGTTTTGCTACTATGCAAAAGTATGTAAATGCATTTCAGGATTGGCTAAGTCGAGATGATAATAAGCTTAAGAAGGATAACGTGTGTTTATTTGTAAATCACACACATGTTTATGTATATACAAAGCAATTAGCAGGCTAACTTGAAGCCTCTATAAGCTCAAGAAGGATAGTATGGCTATCAATATGTGCTTGCATCATAATCTTAGGTGGGATAGCTATAAAGGGCTTCACAACAATATATTTATATATATGGTCGTAAAGGGGCTGAGCCCTCAAGGAATTAAGTAGTTTAGCCCTTGAGTTACAATAAGCCCATGTGAAACAAAGCACCATGATTAAGAACTAAGGACTAGGAGAATCCTAAACCATATACACAACTATGTTGTGGGGGTTGGAAGTCCAGTGCCTGAAGGAGCAAGGGAGTTTGAGCATTACATGGAATGTGATCAGGTTGCACATCCAAGGGTGGAGGAGGAGGAAATTGCGGTCATTCGATGCCTAGAGAAGATAATTTCGTTTGATAAACCTGATGATTAGTACCTATGAAGTCACCTCGAGGAATATAAATCGTGACGTCATTGTGGTACCTCTATCCTGGCAAGTTCCTATGGCGTTTGGTGCAATCCCACCCAATTTTTATTCCCGAGGTGATGTGGCAGTGTTGGATCTCATGTGCATGGTTATTAGGGTAGGTGATGTAATACGTAGGTGAAGGGGTCCATGATAGAGGCTATACCTCACATTATTGGTTCAAAAACACTTCCTAGAAGATTGGCATGGTGGATGGCAAGGTGGAACTTCCATGTAACCCCAAAGGTTCTTCCCTAGTGGGTTCAATGGGAGATTGCAAAGGAAATCCTCAAGTTTTTATTTCAGGGATGTGGTGGCACAAAGGGGCTCACATGCTTGATATATATATTAGGGCCTAGGGAATGAGCATCTCATGAGTATTTATCGCCATGAATAAGTCAACAGTTGTTGGCACAGATGCCACACAAACCTTGGGATGATGACATGGAATTAATTTGAATAGCCATGTGGGTGCCATGGTGGGGACATGTGGGTGAAACGTGGCAAGTTAGTATGACATGGTAGAAGTTAATAGGCCAAATATTTAAATGCCTATATATTTTGCTCCAAGAGTTGGTTTGAAGAAAATTTTATATTTTTGGAAAGGTCTCGATGAGATAAACATAATGAGGTCGTCCATTTTGCGTTTTGAGAGATTTTGAAAAGATAAAAAAATGTAGACCCCATTTCCATAATTGGAAACTTGGAGGTCGGTTTAGCTTAGTAAATGTCCTGTTTCTACCATAATGGAGACTAATGGTGGTAGGGGGTATCTTACAAGGTGGTATTATAGCTCTAGGTTCAATAAATAGACCTAAGAATGCTCACATGCATACTCTAGATAAATGATTGATATGCTTGATATGCTAGATTCCTTTCTGTGAAAGATTTTTGATGGCGTTGAAAAAGCAAATTGTTGAAATACATGGTTTCATGGAATTATTGATGGGATATTATTAATTTGTTAACTAAAAATTGGTGCTTTAGATCAATATAAACCAAGGTGATGAGAATTTGTGTTATTTTGTTTTTCCTTTATGGTTGGATAACATCCATGTGTATGTAAAAGTAGATTGACAAACATCAGGATACAATAAGAAAGAGAAAGAATCAACAACATATTTTAATAGCCCAATGAAAATATAAGACAATAAGGCCCCGAAGAAGAGTAAATTGGTAAGATGAAAGAAGAAGACAATCCTAAATTGATGGACACTTTTAGAAGCCTAAGAGATGAAATGTAAAGTTGTAAGGCAGATAACAAAAATATGGTTAGAGAGAAAGCATAAGTGAATGCCATATTATTGTAGAGTCTATCAAGTTTGCAAAGACAGAGACAACAAGGGATTGGTACTAGCCATCAGGATAGGTATAGGCTTAAGAATAGTTCACCAGACATCGAAAGGCATGAGTTGGATAACAAAAAGGGAAAAGGAAACCAATCATGAAAGAGTCATAGACATGTAGAAGGGGGAACATTTATGCTCAGTACACCAAAAAGAAAAAAAAGTAGCCCTAACAGATCATCAAACTATGTAGACATGAGACATTATAATCAAAGGAAGAGAAAGATTGCTTATATGAAAGAATAATTCAAGAAATAAAAACCACCTACCTTTAGTGGAGAATAAAATAAAGAATAAGATGTAGAGGCTTGGCTCTTGGGAATAAAGAAATACTTTATATTACATGATTATTATGATAACATGAAGGCCAAGGCGGTTTTCTTCAGCTTAAAGGGAAACACTAATATATGGTGGGATGACTTCAAGAACATCAAAGGCATCAAAGAGAAGGAGCTAACATAGATGAAGTTTGAGAAGTACCTTTGAGAAAAGTACTTGTCTAAGAAATATTATTATAGCAGAGCCAAGGAATTATATGAACAAAAAATGGGGTAGATGACACCTGAGGAGTATACCAACAAATTCTTGGAACTACTAGGTTATGTACCTTACATCAAGGATGAGAAGAGTAAGATCCAAAGGTATGTTAGTGGGTTACCGCATGCATACCGAGAAAAAATAGAATTCGATGATCCTAAGACTTTGGAGGAGGTTATTCAAAATACCAAGCATTTTTATGAACATACTAAGGATAAGAATTAGTTCCAAACTGATTGGAAGAAGAAAGGTAGAGGAGGGGCCAAAGAACTTGAGGATATAAGCAAGGGGGAAAGGGTGGAAAGTTTAATAACCTCAATAAAAGTGAACATTGGAAAAATTTCACAATCAATAGAAATACACCTCATAAATCAATGAATGAACAAGTTGAAGGATCCAGAAAAGGGGGCATACAATGTTGGGAATGTGGAGAGAACCATCTCTGAATAAATTGTCCTCTAATTCAAAATATTGGCAAGAATTTATATAACATACAAGAGGAAAAACTATGAACGATGTGGCTTAGAGCATCCCTAGGATGTACACTGCATTGGATAATATGCAGGAAGATCAGCAAGCAATGATTGTTCAAATCAAAGGTATGGTCAAAATATCACCAGTCTCATTTTTAATTGATCTAAGATCTAATTTCAACTATAGTATCCCTAATATTGTGGAAAAATGTGAATTGTCAAATAAAACCCATGAAGAATCATGGCTTTTTCAGCTAGCCCCTAGGGCAAAGAGACGGGTAATAAATATGGTTGATTCTTACCTATAGAAATCAAGGGCATCACTACTGTGGTCAAATTGAATTTGTTGCCACTGAGATTAGACAATGTTCTTGTAGGTATGGATTGGTTGGCAGCCTAGAGGGTGAAGGAGGATTTTTATTACAAAGTACTAGAGTTGTTTAGTGATGAAGGTAACAAAATAACACTACAACGTGTCAAGAGGCCGACAGTGCTCAAAATGATCTCAGCAATGCAAGTAAAGAGCTACATCAGAACATGTTGTGACCTTTATTCCATCCAAATCACAAAGGAGAAATAAACTAGTGCAGACCACTTTGCAAATTACCTAGTATTAAATTAGTATAAGATGTGTTCCCAGATGAATTTCCAGGAATTCCGCCCAACAAAGACATTGAATTCAAAATCAAACTAATTATGGGAACATCACTGGCAGAAAATACCCCTTCTCAAATGAGCACAACCGAGGTCATAGAATTAAAATTGTAGTTGAAGGAATTAATGGAAAAGTGTATATACAATCCAATTTTTCACTATGGGGAGACCCGACACTTTCTTTTTTAGATAAATCTGGAAAAATGCATCTATGTGTCGATTAATGAAATTTAAATAAGGTGACTCTGAAAAATAAGTACCCACATCCCAGGATCAATTATATATTTGATCAACTGTGAGGGGCTACTATATTTTCCAAAATTGATTTAAGGAATAATTATCATCAGGTCAGAATCAAGGAGGAAGAAATTCACTGGCATCTAGGACAATGTGTGGTCATTATATGTTTATAATAGTGCCATTCAGGCATACAAATGCTCCAAAAACCTTTATGTGCTAGATGAATAATGTGCTCAGACCATACTTAAACAAATCTGTGTCGATGTTTATCGATGACATCCCAGTGTATTCAAATAATGAAAAGGAGCATGAGGACCACCTAAGAGATTCTACAATTGTTCAGAGACTGTAAATTATATTCCGAACTCAGCAAGTAGGAGTTCTTTCAAATTGAGGTTCAATATTTCGGTCATTAATCTCAAAAGAAGGAGTGGTTATGGATCTAGAAAATATCAAAGCATTAATGAAATGGCCCACACCCTAGAATGTGAGAAAGGGCAGATCATTTAAGGGGTTGGATGGCTACTATCAATGATTCATTTGAAACATTTCAAATATTGGGAATCCCATCACTACCTTACAAGGAAAATGTGTGAAGTTTCAATGGACACCTGAATGTGCATGTAGTTTTCAACAACTGAAAAGTTTACTCATATGTGCACCTATTTTGAGAATAACTAACCCATGAGATGATTTTGTAATTTTCATTGATTCTTGCAATGAGGTACTTAGTGGATTCTTAATGCAAGAAGGACATGTAATATGCTATGAATCCAAGAAAATGAATGAGTATGAAAGGAACTATGTCACTCATGACTTGGAGCTGGTAGCCATTGTGCATGCACTAAAATTATGGAGACATTACTTATTAGGAAGAAGATTTTTTTTTATGACAGATCATGGTGGATTGAAATACTTGTTTGACCAACACAAACTAAATTGTATGCACGCTATATTATTGTAATTTTTTAGTGAATTTGATTTCGAAATTAAGCACATCAAAGGAAAGGAGAATAAGGTGGCAGATGAACTCAGTAGAATTTTGCAAGAGGTTCACCTAGCAACCATAATAATTTTCTTTTTTGAAATCAAGGGGAAGATTAGAGAAGGGTTGATAAATGATTAAGATTACCAATATGTGAAGAAGTGATTGCAAGAACAAGCAAATGGATCAGTAAGCAGAAGATACGAACTCAATGATGATGAAATACTAATATTCAAGAACAAGAAATATGTTCCCAACACCAAGGATTTAAGGAGGCTTATAATGGATGAATTCTAGAAAATACCTTACTTAGGTCACCTTGAATATCAAAAGATGATGAAAAGCATGAAGAGGACATATTTTTGTCTAGGAATGAAGAAATATATTGTAGAATATCATGTAAAATGTCTATATTGTCAACAAGTGAATGTAGAGTACAAGAATCTAGCTTGACTAATAAAACCAATTCCAATTCTAGAATGGAAATGGGAGGTCATATCCATGGACTTCATTACATAATTTTCCAAGACATTTAGACAACATGATGCTATCATGGTGGCAGTGGATAAGTTCAGTAAGGAAACTCACTTTATAGTTATTAAGTCTACTAAAAAAGAAATAGATATAGACCAAATATTCATGAAAGGGATAGTTAGGTTGCATTGAATTCCAAAATGATAATATCAGACAAAGATGCCAAATTTACTTCGAAATTTTGAAAGTCACTATTTGTTGGATTTGGAACCCATCTAGCCTTTAGTACAACTTATCATCCTCAGACAAGTGGTCAAATAGAGTGAGTAAATAGAATATTGGAATACATGTTAAGGATGTATGTGATGCATCAACCAAGAAAATGGGAGGACTACCTACCAATGGTAGAATTTTCATATAGAAAATGGCTATCAAGAATAATTGGAAGTGAGTCCTTGTGAGGAACGTTATGGTGGAAAACACAAAATCTCTATTAGCTCGGATGATCCAATAAATAGAGTATTTATTGGGAAAAAAATTCTAAAAGAAATGGAACATGAATTGATCAAGATGAGGAAAAATTTAAAGGTGGCCCAGGATAGGTAGAAAATTTATGCAGATTAGGAGAGGCTACATAAACAGTTTCAAGTGTGAGAGCATGTTTATCACCGTAATAAGCCAAATAAAATCTAATTAAAAATGGGTTCATATGCCAAGTTGGAACCCTGATATAGTGGATCATTTTAGATCTTAGAGAGAGTGGGGCAAGTGGCTTGCATATTGTCCTTTCCACCCACAATGAAAGCACAATGTTTTTCATGTTTCCTTGCTTAAGAAATATGTTCAAGACACTAATCAGGTTGTTGAATGGACTATGATACAAGTGGAACCAAATGGACAGTTCCGACCAAAACCACTATACATCCTGCATCAAAGGAAAATCACACTCTATAATAGAACAATAGAGCAAGTCAAGGTGCAATGGAAACACTTTGAACGTAATGAAGCCACATGGGAGATGGCTAAGAAAATAAGGGTGTAATACACATATTTTTCCTGCTGAATAAGTCGATATAAGAGCAGTGTGTGAAGCTCAATTTTATTTTTTCTTCACTAAAAAGAACAATGAGGATTGTGTTCCCTTTAAGGGGGTGGGGTTTGTGATACCCCTAGGATGATTTCCCCATAATTTTTGTAATGTAATGATACTTGATATAATAAAAGAATGTATTTTTATGTAATGTCCTAAAGAGTGGGACCACATATCCATGATCTAAGAGGGGAGAGGAAAGATAAACCCAAGTCGGGTTAGATGGCACCTTTAATTAATTTTATGGTGCAATTAATCAGAAAAAGAAGAGAAAGAGTCCCAGAGGAACATGAAGAGGCACTGTGAGGAAATAATAAAAAGGAAAATGCTCAACAATGTGGGGGGCCTCCTCTTGGTGAACCTCATGAGGAAAGATGGAAAGAGCAAAGTGAATGGTATTCCTTGAAAGAGGAAATTGTGATCAAGATTGCAAGAGGATTAAGAGGAAATGGGAATTGTTGGTCACTTTAATTGCTTATTAATTCAACCAACCAAGTTCCCATGAATTGTCAACCCAGGGAAGTCTATTTATTTCAAAGGAAACCACACACTGTATATGCTCAATCCCAAAAGCAATAAAAAGTTGTAATAACAATTACACTAATCACACCTTGCTTTAAACAACTGAAGCTCTACTCCGAGTTACAACAGGAACAATCTCTCTATTGCAGACAATTATCAAAGAATCTTGGATTACATTAAAAAGAACAATTTAGGAAAAGAAACCAATCTGCAGAGGAAAAGACTAGTTGTGCTATAATAGAGAACACGACCCTATTCCCCAAGCAGGAATCTTTAGCACCTGTTTTTTATTACTATGCTTCAAAAACTCTCTCTGTAAACCCGATTACTAATTAAAATATTAACTGATTTACTATGGTTGAATTTATGAAAACAATGCAGTAATCAAATGGAAAACAGAGTTTCAACAGTGAGTACAGAGTTCCAATAATGCGTAAGCAAACTCAACAAACAGAATTTAACAAGGTATGAATGGAAAATAACACTTAACATACTACAAGAATTAATGGGTGAATCTTGTGATGAAGTTGGGCCCTTTCCTTCTCACAAGATTCCCCAGAAAAAGGAACTAAAAAGGAATACTCAGAACAATATTTTATTCATCCATCAATGTATCATATTACAAAAGATTCAAGTCCCTTTACTTTCAGCTAGACCTTCCCGCAGTTTGTCCATTGCCCCCCTAGTGTTGATGTCTCCTCTTTTCAAAGAGGAGACATCTATTATACAATTGATTACATTATGAATCCTATCTTTAACCTGATATGCTAAAATAGGATAATTGGCTCTTCCATTAACAAAATGTTGTTACAATGGTTGTGACGATGCCAATTTTGGAATGTAGTTGTTATCGCCAGTGTAATAGCTCCTTCAATAATCTCCTCTTGTTGCTTCCGAATCCAAAATGCAAATCATGGGCTATTTCAGCAACAAGATTTGTGCACTGTTCTAATTGTTTTAGCAACGTAGACTGCAATGGTAAATCTGCAGCCTTCAAACTGTTTCAGCAACTATCCGATCAACGATTAATTATGAAGGTAATATAAAATTATATGTAAAATAAATTAAACATATAGTAATGAGAAGAAGTGTTGTATATCTTCAGAAAAATGGATTAAAGTAATCACATGGACTTTAAATATGGATTGAAAAGGGTGGAATGATAGCAAAATATGTGATAAAAATGGTACAATGTAGGGTCCTAACATCCCCCCAACTGAAAGGGTTGCATGTCCTCATGCAACTTCACTCTAAATTTGAGTCGAGTACAGGGCGTTAGAGTGCAAATTACTTAGGCAGTAACTATAGAAGGTATTGTCAGCTAGATCTCTGAACCCGTGCACATTTTGTAGCTTCTGCCATGCTATTGCTTCTTCCTTTTTAGTCAACCTGTAATGAACCTTATATTCTTGTGTTAGCATCCATTGAAGAGGAAAACGAAAATGATATCCTATCCATTTTTCAGCACATTGCTGAACACATATGATATAGTCAGGTACCCTTGTGATTGTTGCTTCAACATTAGGAGGAATGAAGGGGTGATACTCCTGCCTTTCCTTAGAAGAGCATTGCAAGAATAAGTTGTTTGCTTTTAAGGCAAGATCTCCCCTGGTTTTAACAAAATGTTGGCAGTCTTGTAACATTGCTGCTTGTAGTTGCCTGATGTGTTCACCCATCCCTGGCTCTTTCAAAAATTGACGATATTCAGTAACAAAAATGGCAGAATTTTGTGGCTTGGATCGAATCCATAGGAGACAGTTGTCTTCATTATGCCTTGCTAAAAGAAAGGTGGTCTTCCATGTGATCTGATTAGTAAGGAAGGAGACAAACACCCTGATCTGAACATCACCAACCAAAGGGTTAAGATTGAGCTTCTTATTCGCAGGGATAGCTTCATTATGGAGATACAACTCACAGAGTAAATTTTGATCATCAGTAGATGCTTCTACGAAAGTTTTCACAAACTGTTTGGGTCCAGATACTTCATGAGGTCTCCCATCTTTAATTTCCTTTATTTGAAAGAATGCTAAGCGTTCTGCAAGAAAAAGAGAGAAATTAGAAGATGGTTTCCTGGTAGCTAATAATCTCTGAACCAAATCAAATACAAGGAGCAATCTATTTTTAGTTGTTTATTCTCTTTCTTCTGGGCACGAGAATGTTGGAGTACCTGCTCCAAGGCTTCCCAGTTTGAATATATATGATTTTGCCAGTGTGATTTATGCTCCTGCAAGATCCTGTCTTGTGACATAACATATTCTTTCTTCCATCTATCAGTTTGTTCTTCAGTACTACTAGTCTGAGTAAAAACAATTTTTTGTAGGTCGAGGTTCAGTCTGAGTAAAAACTATTTTTGTAGGCCAAGGTACAGGATTTTCAGTTTTAACAATCACAGTAGGCTAAGGTATTTCAAAAAAATTGACAGCCCTGCTGGTTCTTGTGTGACAATAAGGCATTCTTCTTTAATTATAGAAGAAGTGGATGCAGGGGAGGCTCCAGGCAGTGGGATTTCAACTATTTTATAATCGGCTTGATGATAAATGTTATCGCATTGGCTGCACATATATTCTATATATCGGTCTTTCTTTGTACTTTTCTCGGTTGTTGATGTTGTATGGGCTAAAGTGTACACATTAAGCTCTTTGTCATAGGCTTGCCTTGTCGTTACTAATTCCTGCTTATAAGCTTTGAGCTCTAATTTTAGAAACTCATTTTCCTGTAAAAGGGAAGCCAGGGTGATTGGGCTTTGTGTAGCAGTCACAATCTCAGTAGCTGGTTCTTGTGTGGCAGCCACTGAATGAGTAGTTGGTTGTTGTGTAGCAGCTATGTGATGTGCAACATCCTGAGCATCTAGATTTTGTATATCAGCAGGTGGTTCTTGTGTGGCAACTACTGAATGAGTAGCTGGTTCTTGTGTAACAGCTACATGTTGTGCAACATCTTGGTCATCTGTGTTATGTATATCATCAGCTGGTTCTTGTGTGGCAGCTACTGAATGAGTAGCTAGTTTTTGTGTGAAAGCTACTTGATTTGAAGCATCCTAGGCATCTGGATTTTGTAGATCAGCAGTTGGTTATTGTGTAGTAGCTACTGAATGAGTAGCTGGTTCTTGTGTGACAGCTACTTGTTCTGAAAGAAATGATGCCATAAAATCTTGGGCATCTGGTTCTTATTCAGTGCCCGAGGGTGAGACAGGTAAAGATTCGAGGACTTGGGACTCTGGTGGGGTATGGGGTTTTAGACTAATAGGTGGGGAATTTAGGATGGTATCAACAGTTGACGCCCTCATTCGTCTTCAGGGTAAAAAGGTAGGGAGAGCAGTAATTTTCCTTTTATGAGTAGGTTTTTTGTGACGGGGGGGGGGGGGGGAGGGGGCTATTAGAGATGGTGGCTTCTTTGGTTGAGGCCCTTGTTCATCTTTTTGGCATAAAAACAGTCTTAGTTTGTATTTTTCTTTTTAGCATAGTGATGGGAAGGTTATCTTCAAAATCATCACTAGGAATATGAATGGTAGGATTAGATGATTCTGCTAAATTATGGGATGGAGTTGATGTGGTGGGAGGGTCAATTGGATTCACTGATTCTGCTGGTGGGATTTCTGGGGGATCAGGAATGCTCTTTGGTTGCTGCTTGGAGGGATTTTCAAAGATTTCTTGAGGATTTTTAGCAGCTTGCTGAGGGATTTCAGCAGCTTCTTAAGGAATTTCAGCTGCTTGCTCAGGGTCTAGGGGTGGATTATTGAGAGGGGGGTTTTGTTGAGCAAAACCCCTTTGAATTAGTAGCTGGACAAGACGGTGACGGGTGACAGGAGGAGTGGGAATTTTACCTATCTATAGTAATGTGACATATTTTTTAGACACCCAAGTAAATAGTACAGAATATTTAACAGTCGACCATGTCTCAAATGATTTAACAAGACAAAATCATGCTGATAGACTACCTAGTAGCGACCTTCACAAGTGAGATAATATTTGATGAATTCAGTAATCGTCGGCCACGAAAGTGGTAATGAGTGAAGTCAAACACCCCGACCTTTAGGCTTGACCTGCTCTCCTGGCAGGAGAAAATCCTATTGTGCATTCAAAATGAGATGCTTGTGACTAAACCATCGAGTGTCCGTGACCGGCAGACCTAAAACCTCTACTACGTCATGCTCTGAGACCGGAATTTGAACTCCCTGGATAGTAGAATGGCCTTCCCATAGATTACGTGCAAATTCAAGGACTTGTTGTGGATTGAATCCCTGAAGCCTCTAAAAATATTCTACCCAACCTGCCCACTAAAAAATCTGATATACCTCTACATGTAATTCAATTAGAGCTATCGAGCTGGGCTCATATCGAATAGCAGGTCCTCCCATAGTTAACCAGCTTTGGTAAAATGCACATTCAAAACTCGAGTTACTACACTTCGGACAGAGTAAATTTTGTCAATGAGAACATGGAGTAACAGCACAGAGGCAGGGTGATAAGACGTGATAGTGGGTAAAATAATGACGATAATTGGCTTGCTGTGAAATGATGGCATATAATCTTGGTATTCCCCCCAACTACAGCTGAAATAATGGCTTTAAATGTACGAGGATCATGGTAATAATGACATAATCTTCTCATTTAACCATAGTTTAATAGTACTTACACATAATATTTACATACCTCATGTTTACCTTTGATCCATATTTCGAAAAATATAGTGCTCATTGATAATAGATCATCAATAGTCATGGAAGAAGCTTTTGAAACATAAGGGTGATTATATTAAAGGTCTATATAGTCATAGGAGAAGGCAGTGAAAGGACAAAATTAGCATAAAAAGAATGGAAGAAGTGATTTTCACGACGGAAAGTACTATGTGGTAATTTCTTTTGAAAAGAAATGGTGTTTCAGCAACGGAAAAATGGGTAAAGGGTAGTGTTTCAGCAACAAGAAAATGGGTAGAGGATGGTGTTTCAACAATGGGAAAATGGGTGAAGGGTGGTGTTTCAGCAACAGGAAAGATAGGGAAAATGTTGCTGAAGAGTATTGTTCTAGGAATGGGAAAAATAAGGAAAATGTTGCTGAAGAGTACTATTTCATTGATGATAAAAATAGGAAAAATGTTGCTGAAAAATGATGGGAAACATGGGGAAGAAAAAGGAGTGGAAATGATGGAATTGTTACTGGAAGATGGAGAAATGAACTATGGATGAAATGACAGTGCTTCCCAAGATGAAGCTTGGAACTTCTTGTAGTAGGATTGTCCTTTTCAATCAGTCTTTCCTAAATCTGGAATCTTCAAAATAATCAATTGCAATATGCCAATCCTTGAGAGGGATTATTAGTTAAGAAATCTAATCTAATGCTAAAAATACAATTTTGAAATTAGATGCAATGAGGGGCAACAAGCTCCCCCAAAAAGAGATAATGTGGATCTGCCATGCAAGTGGCCTTAAAATCCTCTTTGGAAACGGGTTGCTGGTACAAACAGAGCCCATAACCATTTACTAATAATGGTGTTCTAGAATCATAAATTGTTAGGAGCCTTACTGTTCCATTGGGAAAAATAGTATCTATTTCGTAAGGTCCTAGCTATCATGTACGTAGTTTCCCTTGAAAATTTTCAAACCGAGAATCATACAATAAAGCCCAATTACCTTTTTGGAACTGCTTATGCTTGATGGTTTTATCATGCCACCTTATTCTTTGTTGTTGGATCATAGTTGTTTGATGAATGTTATCTAATCTCTTTTCATCCAATTCCTGGAGCTGCTGCAATCTGGCTGTCTGTGCATCAGTCAAATCAAGGTTAACAGCTACTGTAGTTCTTAATGTTTTAATTTTAAATTCCATGAGAAAAACAACACTTTTACCATAAACCAATTCATAGGGAGAAAATCCTGTAGTATTTCTCTTGGTAGTTCTGTAAGCCTGAAGTGCTTCAAGGAGCCTTTAAGACCAATCCTTCCTGTTTTCCTTCACTATTTTTGTTAGAATGGCTTCTATAACTTTGTTTGTACTCTCCACCTATCCATTGGCTTGGAAATGCTATGATGTAGTCATTCTATGATGAATATGATATTTTTGAAGGGTGGTTTTAAAACGATGAGAATTGAAAGGAGGTCCTCCATCTATAACTAGCTCTCTAGGCACTCCAAATCTAACAAGGATTTCTTCAAATAATAAAGCTAAAACAAATTCTTCATTAGCTCTAATGAGTGCTTTAGCCTCCACCCATTTAATCATATAATCTGTACAAACCAATATGTAAACTCTTTGATTAGATGGAGGATTAATGGGCCCTACAAAGTCTAGAACCCATCTTTCAAAGGGTTCAAGTATTACCTGGGGATTCAATGGAATTTCATCTCTATGATTAGGTTGACCCATTCTCTGATAGCTATCACAGGCTCGAACATATTTCTTTGCATCCTTGAAGAGTGAGGGCCAATAATAACCCATCCTGAGAATTTTATGTGTCGTTCTCTTATCAGCAAAATGCCCTCCATAAGGACCATCATGAAAAGCCTTCAGTATATCATAAATCTCATCTTCTCTAATGTATCTTCAAATTTCATGATCAAGTCCTGTATAGAAAAGACACCCACTTATCCAGCTATACCGAGCACTTTGTTGAATGATCTTTTTTTCTCTCGATGTGATAGGTGTGATGGTAACTTCCCTGCAACCAGATAATTGGAAATGTCTGCATACCAAGGTGAGTGAGCAGATACTGCAAATAAATATTCATCGGGAAAGGAATCATCAACTAGAGTATTATCATCAGCTTTTAACCGAGAAAGGAAACTAGCAACTACATTTTCTTTACCTGGTCGATCTACAGTTGTAATATCTAACTCTTGTAATAACAATAACGACCCGGTGACTCGAGCATTTGTGACAGATTTGTTCATTAAATACTTAATAGTCGAGTGGTCAGTATGGACAAAAGTAGATTAACCAGTAATGTAATGTCGAAATTTATTAATAGCATAAATGACTGCTAAAAATTCCTTTTCAATAATTGTGTAATTAAGTTCAACAGGAGTCATATTCTTACTAATGAAATAGATAGCATAAGGAAGACGGTTTTCCTCTTGTCCCAAGGCAACTCCGATTGCAGTATCCGAAGTATCAGAAGATAGTCTAGCAACAAGCAGACAAAAAAATCCATCTTTCTCTAGACATATGCGATTTATAAAGAAATACTATAAAGGCATTAAGACCCTACCTTAGATCCAATGCTTGTTTGTAGTAGCCATCCTTCAATTGTCGAAAGAGTTACCTTTGAGAACCTGCAATCACAAACAAGAAAACATTAAATAGCACATGCATAGCAAATATCATAAATCATGTCTATTATGGTGATCAAGGAATCCATAAAATAAACCATGAATCAATAGCTTATTGAGAAAAAAAAACTTATTTGTATTAACTTTGAAGTAGAAGAACCTTATAACCTTTTCAACCTTGATGTTGAACAAGTTCTTCCTGGGGTCCGAATCAAGAATTTCCTTTACTTTGACAAGCCTTGCACTCTTCCAAATGAGATCATCGAGGTATGTAATCTCTCGTCATAAAAACTCAACTAAGAAGAATAAGTTCCAACAACATTTCACCTCAAAAATATTCAGCTTCTAACCCCTCCAATAACCAACCCAATGCTTCATTTTATAGTGCAAGGGAGGAGGTTATAGGTCCACCTATGAAGGGATAGAATCCTCCTTCAAAGGGATAAGCTCCTCACATCAAGGGGTTAGCTCCTTAAGATATGGGATGCATGAACCTTAAGAGAGCGAACTTGCCACCTCAAGATTCATTCCAGAAGCTTCTAGAAATGACTGAAAGTGATTTTTTTAGAATATACTCATGCCTTTTTAACTTTTACAGGGGTCGACACCCATAACAAAGAGACAGAGCGGTCAGGTGCACAGGAGACATGACCATTAGGTGCGTGACCGCAGGTAATGCAAAGAGAAAGTGTGGAACTAGAGTTTTAGAGACTTTTGAGGGTTTTCTCTTATTTTCAAGGCTTGATATGAGGAATTGAGGCTTAAGAATTGCAAAGGAGGAAAGTATGAGTGGTAATGGACTCACAAAGATTTCAGAATGTTAAGGTGACAATTTTTTAGTGCAACAGAAGGGAAGTTCCCAATCAAGTCCCCTTAAAATAGGAGTTGTAGATAACTGGTGCTTAAGTTCATCAAATGCTTTTTAGCAAAGAGCAATCCACTTGAATTCAACATTTTTCATAAGTAACACAAACAAAGGAGAAGCTATTTTAGAAAAAAATTTGATAAATCTTCTGTAGTATCCTACATGTCCTAAAACTTCTCACATCAGTTTGTGTTATAGGAATAGGAAGGTTCTGAATTACCTGTATTTTGGATGGATCTACCCAAATTCCTTGAAATGAAATAAAGTGTCCAAGTACAATTCCTTCATTCATCATCATATGACATTTTTCATTGCTTAAGGAAAGGTGAGCTTGTACACAACGTTTAAGTACTTTCTCAAGGTTTTTTAATGCATCCTCAAAAGACACACCATAAGGGGTAAAGTCATCCATAAATATCTCCATAGAGTCATTAAGCATATCAGAGAAGATTCCTATCACTGCTCTTTGAAAGGTTGTTGGTGCATTACATAGTCCAAATGGGAGAACTCTATAGGCAAAAGTTCCCCAAGGACTAGTAAAAGTGGTCTTATCTTGGTCTTGGGGGGGAATTTTGATTTGATTATATCCACTAAAACCATCTAAAAAGGAGAAGAATTTCTTCCCTGACAAACTATCTAACACCTGATCAATGGATGGCAAGGGAAAGTGATCCTTTTGAGTGGCTTTATTTAAGACTCTATAATCTACACACACTCTCCATTTCCCATTTTTCTTAGGTACTATTACCAATGTAGAAACCCATTCACTGTCATATATGGGATATATAAACCCTACATTAAGCAATTTTTGAAGTTCTTCTTTGACAATTTCCCTCAAATTGGGATTCATTCATCGCTGGGGTTGATAGATTGGTCAGAAACCTTCCTTGATATAGATGCGATGAGTACATAATTCAGGAGAGATTCCCTTCATATCTGTATAGTCCCATGCGAATGCTTCGTTATTTTCATGAAGTAACTTCATTAGTTGTTGTGTTTTAGCATCTGTTAAGTTGGGGTTTATGTTCAATGTTTTGCCAAGTTTGATTTCTACTATTATGCTTTTAGAAGAGATGGTAGTTGATGTTTGAGGTAGATCTTGAGATTTAAGCGTTTCCTGGGTATCATATTTCAAAATTGCAGTCAACTGATTATGTGTTTCAGAAGTGACTGAGGAGGGTTCACAAATAAAATTACTAATTACTTCATCCTCTGTGGTATCTTTAAGACTTAAAGCTTGTCCGATAGTCAAAATAGGTTGAGTAGCATTATCATCATAGTCCAACCATACAGAATTATCATTATTAATCATGGGTGTGGCATGAGGGTAGAGAGTAAGCTACTTGGTTTCACATCCATTAGAAATTGTCATTGAACTAGATATACAACTGATAAAGGCATCAGTTGTGGCCAACCAGGGCCTTCCCAGAATTAGCGGATGTCCCCCCAACTTTGTTTTAGTCTGTAATACCACAAAGTCAATTGGGTAATTCCAGGATTCAACTGAGATGATTAGATCTTCAATGACTCCTTTCGTTTGATTGTAGAATGGTCAGCTAACTCTAGAATGGTTGGTGTCTCTCTCATCACATTCTTCAGCTATAACAGTTGTGAAGTTTCAAGAGTCACAATATTTATAGCAGCACCTAAATCTACCAGAACTCGTGAAATGATAGTTTTTCTAATTTGTACTGTAACCATAGGATGGCTGGGATCACCATATTTAACAAGAGGGGCTTTAACGGACATTAAGGAAGATATATCACCCATAACATGAACTGTAAGGGGATCTTTAGCTTTCCTACCGGGTTTCCTAATACAAATATCTCTCATAGTTCTAACATAAATTGGTACATCTCTTAGTGCCTGTACAAGTTGAATTTAACATAAAGATTCTGTAATTCCCCAAAAATATTGAAAGTAGGTGGCTCAGGCTTTTTAGTCAAAGCTAAATGCTCAGGGAATGGTGGCTCTGTTATTTTAGCACCCTTATTAGAGGGTGGTTGTACCTCCTTACGTAAATTATTTTTCTCTGTCTCTTCTTTATTAGAATCAGAAGAGATAATATCATCAATAATGGGTTCGACTATTTTCCCAAATCGTAAATCAATATCATTACACTGCGCAGGGAAAACAATAAGTATAGGCCAGCTCTAAATATCAATGACTTGCACATCTTTATTATTGGGGTTAAGGTTTGGTTGTATAGGTAGCTAGGGTCTCATCATTTGATTATTGGGTGGAGCACCTGATGGTAGAGGGAGTGGTTGCTGAAACTGAGGAAATTGATTTGGAAACGGGAGTTGTTGACCTCTCTAGTTTGGATTCCATTTATTAAAGTAATATTGTTGTTGTGGAGGCCAAGGAGTCCACATTGCTAGGTCTACGAAGGGATGGTTTGTTTGTTGCATGGGTGGGCAATTCATTTGATTGAAGGGCGGGTATTGCATATGGTTAAAGGGCAGGTAGTTTGCTTGATTAAAAGAAGGATAATTGTTCCAAAGATTAGAAGATGTAAATGGCATGTTAGAGTTCATACCTTGTCCTCGTGGTTTCCATTGCCTTCTCTGTGTTAGCAGATAGACTTCTTCAGCTTCTTCGGTTGGTTGCAATGTTGCTTTTATTCTTGGTAAAGAAGGGCATTGTTGTGTTTCATGATCCTTCTCACAAAGGGTGCAAATTGGCACTTTGTCCAATGGGCATTCTCTTAGTGGATGTTTATCTCTGCATTTGGGACAGAAGATAGCCAAAGAAGCTTCTGCTTCTGCTTGTTTCTTCTTAACCTACAAGGTGTCAATCTGTGAAGCAAAAGAACTTAAAATTTCAGTTTTGAATTCCTCAAGTAAATTACCTATTTCAGCTCTTGTTGCTCCTCCACTAGCTGATTTTTGAACTCCTGAATATGTATTATCCCTATTGTTTGATCTATTCCTTGTAGCTCCTCTTGAACATCTTTTGCAGAGGTTAACAGTTTCACCATATGATTCTTTAAATATGTCCCCTTTACCAAGCATATTTAGCATGTCTAGATAATCATCCCTTACCCCGTTCAATAATATTATTTGAAGAATATCTTTACTTACATCGGGATGATTGGATCTCTGCAGATTATATTGTAGCCTTTCCACAAAGTCCTCTAGATTTTCGTCCTCCTTTTGTACCATCTTAAATAATTCCTCCCTTTTTTCTCTCGTCTAGTAGTAGTCTTGATATTTGGTTAGAAACTTCTATTTCATCCATTCCCATTTTGTGATTACATGGCCTCTCAAACTCATGAACCATCTTAGTGCATTTCCTTTTAGTGTTGCTGGAAATAGCTTCAGTTTCTAAGCGTTAGTAACATAATCATAGCTTCTGTAAAATATATAAAACTAAAAAAGAAACTCGTCAGGATCTTAAAAAGATAAACTGTGGAAGTTAGGTAAGGCCGAAAGTGGGATATTCTTCATGGTAGTTGTTCCTCTAGGAAGATCACCAATAGGATATCCCAAGGTAGAGAGAGAATTATCATCTCTTCCTTCTCCTCCTACCTATCCTCCACCAAAGAATCCTTCATTGTTCCCTTGGATTGGTTGTTTTTCTGCTGTGCTTGCCCTGTCTTCAATGTTTTCTGTTGGCTTCTCATTGTCTGCAACTGGTTCCTCAATGTCTTCTACTGGTTACTCAATGTCTTCTAAAGTTTCCTCAACCTTTTCAGGGCCCACAACTTCCTCCATTTCGTAGTTTGTTTGAAGAGAATTCCGAGACTTTGGCTTTCGAGAGCTTAGCCTTTGAGAAGTTTCAACTTTTGATATAATCTCATCAATAAAGGTCTTTCTTCCTCCTCTTCCTTTGCCATTGCCACCTTTAGGGTTAGTTTTCTTGCGTCCTCTCATGCATTCTGCACATCTAAAAGAAAAACATTAATGCTTTTGAAATCTACGATTGCCTTCCCCAGCAACGACGCCAAAATGTTGGTCACTTTAATTTCTTATTAATTCAAACAACCAAGTGCCACATGAATTGTCAACCCAGGGAAGTCTATTTATTTCAAAGGCAACCACACACTGTATATGCTCAATCCCAAAAGCAATAAAAATTTGTACTAACAATTACACTAATCACACCTTGCTTTAAACAACTGAAGCTCTACTCTGAGTTATAACAGTAACAATCTCTCTATTGCAGACAATTATCAAAGAATCTTGGATTACATTAAAAAGAACAATCTAGGAAAAGAAATCAATATGCAGAGGAAAATACTAGTTGTGCTATAACAAAGAACATGACCCTATTCCCCAAGAAGGAACCTTCAGCACCCATTTCTGATTACTATGCTTCACAAACTCACTCTGTAAACCTGATTACAAATTAAAACATTCACTAATTAACTATGGTTGAATTTATGAAAACAATGTAATAATCAGATGGAAAACAAAGTTTCAACAGTAAGTACAGAGTTCCAATAATGCGTAATCAAATTCAGCGAACATAATTTAACAAGGTATGAATGGAAAATAACACTTAACATACTACAGGAATTAATGGGTGAATCTTGTGATGAAGGTGGGCCCTTTCCTTCTTACAAGATTCCCCAGGAAAAGGAAGTAAAAAGGAATGCTCAGAACAATATTTTATTCATCCATCAATGTATCATATTACAAAAGATTCAAGTCCCTTTACTTTCAGTTAGACCTTCCCGCAGTCTGTCTGTTGTCTCCCTAGTGTTGATGTTTCCTCTTTTTAAAGAGGAGACACATATTATACAATTGATTACATTATAAATCCTATCTTTAACCTAATATGCTAAAATAGGATAATTGGTTTTTCCATTAACAAAATGTTGTTACAATGGTTGTGACAATGTTGATTTTGGAATGTAGTTGTTATAGCTAGTGTAACAGCTCCTTTGATAATCTCCTCTTGTTGTTGTCAAATCCAAAATGCAAATCACAGGCTGTTTCAGCAACGAGATTTGTGCACTATTCTAACTGTTTCAACAACGTAGACTGCAATGATAACTCTACAATGTTCAAACTGTTTCAACAACTATCTAATCAACGATTAATTATGAAGGTAATGTAAAGTTATATGTAAACTAAATTAAACATATAGTAATGAGAAGAAGTGTTGTATGCCTTCGGAAAATGGATTAAAGTAATAACATGGACTTTAAATGTGGATTAAAAAAGCGTGGAATGATAGCAAAATATGTGATCAAAAAGGTACAATGTAGGGTCCTAATAGGAATCAGTGCTTGCTAAGGACTGGATGGGAAACCACTCAAGGTGCTAGCTAGGGCTGATAAACAACATGCATGTGAGTGCTTGCTAAGAGAGAGTAGATAAACAAACTAAGGTTCTTCTATGGGTTGATAACCCACTCTTAGAGTGTTTGACACAATTGATAGACGTACCATTGTTGTGAATTATAGTATGCTTGACTAACCAATAAACCACCAAATTTCATATGTATTTCCTATGATCTATGGAATTAATAAGTCTTCCTACAAAATTTGTTGAAAATAAATTCCCCTTATATCATGGATCTGACTCGGGGGTGACTACTGCAAGTGATTTTGTCTACAGTAAGCCTACAGTTGGGTGGAAAATTGAAGTTCCACTTTCAGTTTGCATTTTTTTGTATTGAAGATAAGATGCATTAAGCTAAGAACTGTGGAAGTAAAGAATTTATCTATGCAAATTGATATGTAGCTTTGAATGATGTTGAATTTTTGTGTACCACTGGTGCATGAACTTATTGAATGAAATTATTAAATACTTTTGTTCTTTTTTAGAATTTATGTCATATATCTATGAGATAAATGTCTGAATTTTTCTATTTATTGTATATGTAGTGTATTATGGGTTTAATGGTTGAAAAATGGATCCAAATCACAACATGTAATGAACTTTTTTTTGAGTGGAAGTGAGAGGCTAAATTCCTATATAATTTCCGCAAAAATTGGTTTGTTTCTATGTTCTTTCAGAACATGCATTATGTTCTTGATGGCCCGAATATGAAAGAGATGGACAAATCTCTCTTATATGTTGGATGACTATAGCAAAACTAAATTAGCTATCGGGCTCTAATTCGTAAAATGCGATCCTAGGATGGATAACTCTACTACTATGCAAAAGTATATAAATGCATTTAGGGCCTCTCTAGGTTGGGACCATAATAAGCTCAGGAAGGATAGCATCTGCATGTATGTAGATCACACAAACATTTATGTATATACACATGTATTAGCATCTTGGGCTAAAGACTATGTAAGCTCAGGAAGCATAATGTGGATGTCAATATGCTCTTGAATCATAAGCTCAAGAGGGATTGTTGGTGAGGCAAATCCCCTCTACGGATAGAGGCGATCCCTACTAGCCCAGAACGGGTCTAGCAACAATCAAACAATGCTATCACGCAAGTTTCTAATTGCAAATAAAAGGTAGGTAATGAAGACCTACTTGAGATCCAGCGCTTCCGTTTGTAGAAGAGATGTCGCCCACGTTCCTTTGCCTTGGACGGTCACAATCCTCCACTATCCACGTGAATGGACACCTGCACACAAAGAGAACAACACAAACACAAGTGTGAAATCTAATATATGCAATTATACATCAGTCAGGAAGGATATAATTCAACATCAACCATTACAAGTACAACGAGAATGGAACCATAATGATAGTCATCTATTATTAATAATCAACAAAGGAGAATACAACAAGCGTCCTGACGTCAAGTCCTCCTTTGGCTGGGTGCTCAGCTACACAAGTCTTGCAAAAGCTTGAAGGGGTGAGGGACAAGCTCTCTCTCTCTTTGACAACAAGATCTCCTTACTTAAGTAAAGCCTTATGGATGCAAAGAAGGCTTCTTACAACTCCAATCTTT
>APFE030782626.1:30611-54102 GCA_000404065.3 Pinus taeda
ATTCTTTCACAATTGCCTAGATGCAAGCTATATGCCAAAGAATACCATTTCGTTCGATGAATACTAACTATGAGAAGGTTAAGAATTTTCAATCAAACAAAATGAGCGCAATCAACCAAACATCCTAATGCAGCTAACGGCGAATAAACAAAACTTTTCTTTCAACAATACAAATCAAAAGTCCTATTCCATTCACTATTGAACGCAAAAGAGATTATTTGATTTTTTTCCTTTTCAAAGGCACAATGCACTAGAATGAATTTTGAAAGATAATAACACTAAGCAAAGAGGGAAATTCACTCAACGAAGACACAATGAAATCCCAAGACACTAAAACAGTTCTCCAAATTGAAAGGAAAACAAAGGCTTTGTACGAGCTATGTGATCTAAGCTCAAACAAGGCTAAAACGAAATCCAAGCAAGCAAGAGCAAGTCACTCGGAAATCAATCAAAAACACTTTAACAAACACTGAATAGGTGCGAAAAGCAATCACAAAGTTAGCTGGACAATCAAAGAACCCAAAAGCTCCCATGGGAGGCTCGACACACACGGCCACTAGATGCCCTAGGGTTGAGTTGTGAAATCGATGGAAAGAGGCAAACACCTGAAGGACAAAGGTTGAGAACCAGTCAAATAGGGCTCAAACACACTCCAGCAACTGAAAAAGAGGTGGCAAAACGCAAATCCAAGCTCAGAAAGTAGGCAACCAAGTGGATTGAAAAACTAAGAGGCCTGGCGCGACTGTCAGGCTGCAACTCGCGCTAAACAGGGATTGGCGGGGGTTGTCAGTTAGCAACAAGGGCCACTAGCGCGACTGTGAAAGGAAAAACTGTGCTAACAAAGTTTGCCAATTTCAAAAGAAAAATACACAGTCCAAGGCTTGGGTCACAATCTCTAAGCAAGCCAGGAAGCAAGGAGCAGCAAGAAATTCAATTCCAAAAGCTTATCTAAGCAAGTAAACAAGAGAAAACCAAAGAGGCAAGACAAACTCCAAATTGTTCAGTTCGTAAACCAAATTGGAGATCGACTGAAGTGGCTTTGATCTACTTCACTATTGCAAAGAAATAGTGTTTCGAAGGCTATCTGGCCGTAATTCAGGCTCCGTCTAAAGTTTACAAATCAAACAACAAGCTAACTCCCCAGCGAAGTCGCCAAATTGTTGGTCAGGTAAATCCCCTCTACGGATAGAGGCGATCCCTACTAGCCCAGAATCAAGTTTAAAGGGGTGTTGTTAAACAAACTTGACTTGGTTATAGAATTTGAATTTTCTAGTTTACAGTATGTGGTTTTAGAGAATGTGGTATTTGCATTATCTATAGATTTACATGTAATGAATCCTATAAATAGGTTAGGAAACCTCCATTGTAAAGTGCATTTTTTGTTGGAGATATTAACTCCTACTTGCATTAGAGAAATTTTGAGGTCTAAAATCAACCTCAAAACAAAAATGTACAACCAAAATAAAAATTATAAGAACCAATAGGAATCAAAATGATGATGTCAAAGAGGGGGGATGATTCACCATTTTTGGAGTAAAAAGGTAAAAAAAAAAAAAAAAAACTACTTTTTCAACTCGTATTTTCAACTTATCTCCCTATTTAATTCCTCATCCAAAGAATATCGATGTTGTATATTTTTTATGGACCTCCCTACAAGAAAAATAAGGAAAACATGAAAAACATGATTGCAATCACGTTTTTTCATGTATTTCTCATTTTTCTTGTAGCAGGGTCCATCGAAAATATGCAACATGGATGCTCCTTGGATGAGGAATTAAATTTTACATCTAAAAAATGATCTTGCTCAAAATTTGAGTAAAATCGTAGGGAGATAAGTTGAAAAAGTAGTTTTGTCTTTTTTCCCTCTAAAATTTGATGATGTAATCTAATTTTATTTTATTATTTCCACTATTATTTTATAATATTCCTTAGGAGACCCATTTTGAACCTCAAAATTTCTCTAATGTATTAATATGCATATTGAATGATATTCCTCATGATAAAATGTATTAGTTATTGTAATTGTTACATGAGTTGTTGGATTTGAGAGATTTAGTCCAATTAAAATAGCTCCTAGTTTATTGTTTTGTTGAGATATTCTCTCAACTAGTTGATTGTGTGATTAAGAAAGTGTTTTTGTCTTATGCCAATACTTATGTATTTATATGTGTGGATTTATTAATGATTAATAAAATAAGCAATATATTTTTGTGTGCAATTTTTTCTAAATTACTGTCAAAGCTAATAGATTTGGCTTAACTCCATCAAGGGAAGGCCCAAGACTATGACATAGGTGATAATTACTTATTATATGGGTAGATTATTGTAGGTGTGTGAGAGTATATTTTTTGTATGAGAATATATTGTTACATAGTGAGCTACCATCTCTAAGCTAATAGAGTTTCTTAACTTAAATCCCCTTATATCTTATTGAAAGAGTATTAATAAATACTTCACATATATTCTTTGAGTATCTTGTATAAGAGAAGATGAAGTTCAGGAATTCAAAACTTCATGGAAAACAGTGTGCCCTACCCAAGATTCCACGTTTCTTTCCCCAGTGGTTCTTCATTGGCTAAAATATGATAAGAAAAACATGAGAATCGATAGAGATGGCAAGAGATTTTCACATACCTTGAAATACATCTCTAGTGGTGTGTCTGCACGATGTTGTCCTCCAGTGAAAACTCTAGGAAGAGGCTAATCAAAGCCATTATCTAGAAGTTTCCTATGATAACCATATATATAGAAACATTATTTAGTTGTATTGAATAAATTTGATGGGTTACACACCATCATCGTTATGGAAAGAGGATTGGAATACATAACAATTCAATCAAGAGAGGAGTTAGGGTTGTGTAAGCTCCAAAAAGAGACAAATTTCCTCTGCATCACTAGTTTTAGAGCTTTTTGCAATGAGGATTTGTGATTTTCTTTATAGGGGATTTATGAGGATGATGAATTATAGACTTCAAAGATGGAATCATGACATCGAAGGCTTAATGAGCTAAATTTCATAGAGATGTATAAATTCTTTGGAGCTGCAATTTCTTTTGCACGAATTTGACGAGATAGTGGTGATGATATATATTATTTTTCAATAGAAGATTTTTTTTTTTTTTTTTTGTATAATAAATGTACATGATGAAGAATTTTTACAATTAGATGATGGTAATGTTGTAACATTGACTAGAGTACATTCTATATCTAAACTACTTTCCTAAATCACTAGTGAGTACAAAAATTGGCGTCCATGTATCTCTGTAGATGGAAGCATGTCCATAAAATGACTAGTAGTTTAATGATTACAAATAGGGAATTGATTTTGATTTGAAGCAATCGCATCTTCAATAGATCAAGTGGAAGTAAAACTCAATAGGGATAGTTTTCCAGTTAACTCAGGAGTTGTTGATATTGTTAGGAACAAAGAGCACTGAGATATGTTTTGGTGTCTAAAGACGCCATTGATTGATCTCGCTGGACAATAGGACAATTTAACATGTGTCTATTTAACCATTAAATAGGCTACATCAAAGATGAATACCACAGGAAAAACCATGGGTGTCCATAAACCTAGGGCCCGAAAAACCACTCGTAACTAGATCGAGTCAAGTTTACATGATCCACCTTAACAATCCCCACATTAAACTTGACTTATGGAGATTTACCAAGTGCCATTCATTAGCCATATCAAATTTGAGATCCCACATTCCCCCCAAGCCAGGATAGCAGTACACCTGCCACCTTGATACTTGTCCAAGTGGTCCATTCCACAACTTGATGACTCCATGCACCACTGCACTACATGTATACCTGAGAAAGATCTTAAGGCCTTAAAATAATGCATTCTACCATGTAACATGTCTTCCTAAACACCAAATCTTACAACTTCCTCGGGAAATGCCTTGGACTAAAAACCTTAGGTCATTCACTCATTACATACTGGTTCCTTCACTCTATATCACTCCATCTTCATTCTTTCTCATGTATACAACCACTCTGTCAACTTATATATCTTACTCAATCAATACTTGGCGTGTATTTTCAACACTGCCCAATCCACATAATCTCTCATCAACACAACTCATACCCATGACTCAAACATCATACAAATCTTCTTCTATATGTAGTGGTACTCTAATATACAACTTCCTTGAAATTTATCTTCTTTCTCTTACTCTATGTTATGTCGGGCTACCAATTAATAAAAATATTATCTAGAGGAATCTTAATTTTCCTATAATAATAACAACCACCTCCTCACTAACAACCACCTCCTCACTCACTACTTGCTTCCTTATATTATTTTTCAGATTTTCCTAGACAATTAGTACTTTTCCCTCACTTCTCTAATATGTCTATGCTAGTCCTCTATTTCTCTCATTGATCAACGCTTCTTCCATTACATTTTCATCCTTCCTTAGGAAGATATTCACTCACATGGGTTGTCTCCTTTGCAGTGATTCGTCATTGGTGAATGGATTTTATGTTATCACTTCTATAGGCATTTAGGGCTTGGATCCCTCTAACACTGATGTGTGTGGGTGACCCATATCAGTATTGATTTGTATCTGTGGCATATCACCATGAAATAGTTTCGTTTCTTTGAATCATGAGAAAGGTCCTTCGAATACAATCTCCGGCAACAATGCCTCTATCTTACACAATGAAAACAATTCTTCATGTTCTTGATTTCAATCTACCTCTCTATTTTAAATGCCCATATCTCTTGTTTTCAATCTTCCTTCCATGATCAGCTAAGACTAAAATTTCTCCTCTCTGGTTTTTTGCAATTGATTAGTGTTGTATCTCCTCATTCATTAAATTATTGCTAACATCATCAAACTTTAGTGTGCCAATAGGTGCTAGAGTGCTCATAGCTACTATCAAATTTTCCCAGTTGTATGACATGGAACACATAAGTAAGATGCGTTTTATTTCATACACCCTCAAATAAAAATTTATTTGATTACAATACCATGGCCCCAATACTATGGGACAATACCATGGGTTATAAATACCATGGGTGCAAAAAAATTTGAATTGATTTGGTCACACATAAGAATCTCCCACATGGGACCAAATAGAAGTTTGATCGAATATTTTTGACATTTCTTTTCTCTTATCGCTACTAATCCCTTTCCTAAGATTCCTTTCATCATGTTTTCACTACTCCAACCAAGGTTCTACAAATCTCTTCCTTATCCCTTGACAATATTTGTGTTAACATATTAGTTGGATTTTTTGTAGTGTGTATCTTCTCCAATTGTAGCAACCCATAATGTAACACTTCACGAATCCAGTGATATCGAACATCAATTTTCTTGGTCTTAGAATGATATGTTGGGATTTTTGCTAATGAATAGCTCTATAACTATCATAATGCAACAAATATTTATCTGGTTTTGTTCCCAGTTCTCCTAAAAATTGTTGCATCCACAACATCTCTTTGCAAGCTTGTGGAATCTATGTATTCTGCCTCTGTTGTGGAGAGGATTCTTACTTCTACAACCTATACATCGAAGATAATATTGCATCTGCAAATGCATATAAATAAACAATGATGGAATTTCTAGTATCCACATCTCCATCTATGTTTATATATGTTTAACCTTCAAGAACAACATTATTATTACCAAAACATGAACCATAATTACTAGTACCCTTGAGCTACCTCAAAATCCACTTTGCTCCATACTAATGTTGTTTGTTTCGCTTTGTAAGGAACCCACTCACTACTCCCACTTAATGTGTAATATCTGGATGGGTGCATACCATGGTGTACATTAAGCCACCAATTGATGAAGCATAAGAGATTCTACTCATTTCACGCTTCTTCTTATCATCATAAGGGCACAACGAAGCAATACGTTTGAAGTGTGATGCTGACAATGTACCAACTAGTTTGGCCCCCTTCATATTGAACTTGTCCAACACCTTCTCAATATATTTTTCTTGTGACAACTGCAACTTCTTTTTTCTTTCTATCACATATAATCCTCATGTGCAATATTTGTTGTGTTAGAAGAAAATATTTTATTGCAAATTGAGTACCAAAAGATTTCTTCAAACTATTAATCATGTTCTTATCATGTTCAACAATTTGCATATCATCCACATACAATAGTAATATTATATGCATTTCTTTGGCATACCTCTTGATGTAGACAAAATGATCAGCCTCTAGCCTTTTGAAGCTATTCTCTAACATAAATGAATCAAGTTTCTTTTAACATTGGCGAGGTTCCCATTTCCACCAATAAATGCTCTTCTTCAACCTACAGACAAGGTTCTCTTTACCTTTTACCATGAACCCTTCTCACTATTCCATATAAATTTCCTCCACCTGTTCTCCATGAAGAAGAATTGTTTCCACATCTAGTTGTTCACATTCCAAGTCTAAAGTAGTAGCAAGACTAAGGATAACTCTTATGGATGGTGTTTTAATAATAGGTGAAGTCAAAACATTCTTTTCGAGAAAATCCCTTCACCAGCACCCTTGCTTTGTATCTTTCCTTCTCCTCATCCTCATGTTTAATCTTGTATACCCTTTTCTTGTAGGGCATTTCTTCCTTTTGGAAGCTTCACTAACTCCCAAATTTTATCTTCCAATAGAGAGTCCATTTCTTTCTTCAACTAAACCTCCAAAGGCAGACTTGGCATGACTCTCTACACATATATTTTTATTAGGAAATTCATGCTTCATGCTCAACTCCAGGCTTTCATATTCAGCAAGCTCTCATATTTACCACTCTGGATCTATTACCAGATGCTAAGTTTATAGAGCACTATGAGAAGTGGTGGTGTCTAAAGACATCATTGCTTAATCCCACTTGCCCGTAGGTTGATTTAACATGATTTTGTTCAGATTTTAAGTAGGCTACATCAAAGGCAAATACCATGGGAAAAACCATGGGTTCCCATAAAGTTGGAGCCCGAATAAACACTGGTAAGTTGACGGAGTCAAGTTTACTTGTTCCACCTTTATAGATCTGGGGAATTATCCCTCATTAGTTGTTGAAGACATGACAGTGGTCTACTGATGAGGTTACGTGACATGGTGTAGTCCAGTAATTAACTTTGGGAGATCTATTATTCAAGTGTCCAAGAGTGGAAATCAACAATTCAACTCGAGGGCTACAACTTTACAAAGCTTATGGGATAGCTTGATGGAGTTCAATCTACTTGATCTAGAAAATTATTAGAGATGCTAATGAAGAGTTTTCCAAACAAGAAGATCAAAGACAGAGACTTGTTAATTGAGGATGTTGGAGGTATTATCTCCTTGTTATCTTGTGCATATTGAATGATATTCCTCATCATAAAAATTATTTTTTAATATAATTGTTATATAAGTTATTTATTGTTAATTAGTTAGATTTGAGAGATTTACTCCAAAAAAATAACTCCTAATTTAGTATTTAG
Organism: Pinus taeda; assembly: GCA_000404065.3. Taxonomy (NCBI): domain Eukaryota; kingdom Viridiplantae; phylum Streptophyta; class Pinopsida; order Pinales; family Pinaceae; genus Pinus; species Pinus taeda. The sequence continues at coordinate 38,037 of APFE030782626.1, forward strand.
TTAAAATACTTTCTCTTGATTATGTGCTTAAGATAATATTTCTATCTTATAATAATATTTGTATATTATCTTTCCTAATATTTATAATATAAAATATATTTATATGTAAAAGTTTTACTGAGTTTTAATTATATGATAAATCTATTACAATATGGTTTTGATTTTCCACAATTGACTTATCTTCTTTCTTATAAGTTGTTGATATATGTTTTATTATTGCTTTGCAATTGGTTGAAATAGGTAATATGTTGTTATATTATATGTTTTATTATTGCTTTGTAATTGGTTGAAATAGGTAATATGTCGTTGTTAGGTAATATGTTGTTGTTATATGTTTTATTATTTCTTTGTTATGGTTTTGATTTTCCACAATTGACTTATCTTCTTCTTATATGTTGTTGTTATATGTTTTATTATTGCTTTGTAATGGGTTGAAATAGGTACAAGGCTGTTAGGAATCATTTAATTCATTGCAGTGATTTCCAAGGAATTGATGATGAAAAAGAATTTTGCGATTTTGTCGCTTGAAGTACGTTTAGTGTCATTGATTACTGTGAAAGCAATTTTATCGCTTAAAGTTGCTATAATCATCCATTTGCATCTTTTGACTCTACTTTCTGCTCTACTTTCAATTTTTTTATCTTTTATTTTTGTCGTTTTGTTATAAAGTGTAACCTGTACATTTTATATCTTAATCCTACCAAATTTGGATTTTAGCCCATTACAATTATCAATTGCATAGCAGAAACTTGTTTGTGGTCATGTTTTGATTATGGACAAAAACTATAATATATTAATATTTTGAATTTATATTTAAATGATAATAGGTTAATATTTTAAATTAATTTTAACCAGATATTTACTTAAGGTTTGTATTTCATAGACTTGTTATGTGAAATTGTTATTAAGGTGTGTGTTTCATAGACTTGTTATGTGAAATTGTTATTCAGCTAATAGAAATTGGATTTTCATATGTTATTTTTAATAATCCTCCTAATTATTAGGAAAAAGAATTAGAATTATTGAATTTAGATTTTTGTGATTATTTTATTGTGATGAACTATATTGAAGGGTTCGAAACATGTTTACAAATAAATTTTGATATAATTATAATGGAAAACATATTTAAAAAAATTTGAGATTATTATCATGGTGTTTTTTCTAATTTAATTTTAAAAAATATCATAAAGTTATATAGATTTTTGTGATCGATATTGTAGATAAATGTCTTTCGGATCAATCACCATTTGGTCCATTTTTCAAACTTTGTCCCCAAGATAAACCATTTTGTCCCCAAAATAAACCACATTAATTAATTCGAAAATATCCTAATAATGTAATTAATACTAAGAGATATTTGTCAAAAATATCATAAATTAAATTATAATAAAATAATATAAACTATTTTAATAATGAAATGAATTTATCATATTTTTTTGAAATAAGCGTATAATTAAAAATTATATATCTCACTTTAATAATTTTTTTTTTTTAATTAACAATGGTAATAATAATTTTAAATAAAATTTGAAGTTTGAAAAACTGAATGTGAAAGGAATAATGGATAATATGTGTAATAAATTGATGTCTACTGCGTTGATTATATGTCTGTGATAATGTACTACATAGTACATACTGATTCGAAGAATTCGCCCAGTCCGACCATTTTCTCTAATCCGCCTGGTCTTTGACTCCCCTTTCATACCTGTTTTTCCCATTGCTTCTGTCTTCGATTTTCTCCCGAGAAAGCATGGTGTCGGCGGAATGTACCTATAATATCTCATGTAATGCTGCTTCCATGGTGATAGAGAAAAATACATGGAGTTCTTGAGAAGAAACACTCTCTCTCCCCATTTTTTAGCAGTATGGGCGATCAGCCTCATTCCTGTAGCCCTCAGCTCCCCCGTCATGCCAGTTTTGCCTACCACTTTTGTCTTCGACGGGTTCAACGGAACCAACTTGATCTTGGAGGCAGATGCTTCAGTCATTCGCTCCCAATCCGCGGTCGCCCTCACAAATCTAACGCATTGGAAACTCGGCCGGGCGTTGTATTCAACTCCAGTGCAGATGAAAACCAACGACACACTTTCCTCCTTCAGCACTACCTTTGTTTTTAGTATGGTGCATCCCCGCTCCGACAAAGGCGGGCACGGAATGGCCTTCTTCGTCACGCCTTACATAACTCTCATGGGCAATCTGCAATCTGAGTATCTGGGCTTACTGAACATTACTAGCAACGGGAACCCAGACAATCACTTGTTCGCAGTGGAGTTCGATACGGTCCATAGTGTTGAATTGGATGACCCCAATGACAACCACGTGGGCGTGGATATCAACAGCCTCATCTCGGTGAAAACCGCGCTGGCTGGATATTGGAATGGGGAAGACTTCCATGGATTGACCCTCAACAGCGGACACAACATACAGGCCTGGATAGATTACAACCATCTGCAGAGTCAGCTCAACGTTACCATAACGTTGGCTGGCTTGCCAAGACCGCAGAAGCCGTTAATATCTCAGAAAATCAATCTGCGGAACGTTCTGCAAGAAAAGATGTTTGTTGGTTTTTCAGCGGCTACGGGGAATTTCATAGCAGACCATTACGTTCTCGCGTGGAGCTTCACGACAGAAGGCACGGCACCACCGCTCGATATCTCTCGCCTCCCTTCGTTTGATCACAGGCATGACAAGCATCCGAGAGTGGGGTTCATATTTGGCATTACAGTAACCGCTCTGGTTTTATTCTCGCTGGCGGTTGCGGTTTGGTTTCTTAAAAAAGCCAAGTACACAGAAACCATCGAAGAATGGGAGGAAGAGTTCTGGCCTCATAGATTCGCTTACAAGGACCTAAGCATCGCCACAAATGGGTTCAAAGACGAGAACATTTTGGGGCAAGGGGGTTTTGGCAAGGTGTACAGAGGCGTTCTCCCGTCCAGCGGCCAGGAAATCGCAGTGAAATGTATGACGAAGGAGTTCACGGAGGGAATGAAGGGTTTCGTCGCAGAGATCTCCACCATGGGCCGAATGCAGCACAGGAATCTGGTTCAGCTCCGGGGGTGGTGCAGGATGCAGAAGCAGCTATTCATCGTTTACGACTACATGTCCCACGGTAGTCTGGATAAGCTCATATTTGGGAACGTGAAAACCATCCTGCCATGGCCTCAGAGATACGCGATCTTGAAGGGTGTGGCTGCGGGGCTGCTTTATCTGCACGAGGAATGGGAGAAGAGGGTCATCCACAGAGACATCAAGTCGAGCAACGTGCTGTTGGATTCGGAGCTAAACGGGCGGCTGGGGGATTTCGGCCTCGCCCGGCTGTGTGAACACAGTGAAAACCCGCAGACGACTCGAGTGATGGGAACGTTGGGGTACATAGCGCCGGAGCTCACACGGACAGGGAAGGCTACGCCGAGCTCGGACGTGTTCAGCTTTGGCGTTCTGCTGTTGGAAGTGGCGTGCGGGAGGAAGCCCGTGGATCTATCCGCGGGCGACGAACGAGTGGTTTTGGTGGAGTGGGTTTGTGAGCTATACGCTCAAGCGAGACTGCTAGATGCGGCGGATCCGAAGCTGGCGAATGAATACGACGCAGGCGAAATGGAGAAGGTGTTGAAACTAGGATTATTGTGCTCCAATACTGAGCCCGAGGCAAGGTTAGGGATACGGAAAGTGTGTCAAATTCTGGCAGGTGAAGCTACGCTCCCTGACGTCCATATGGCTGCATTTAGGGATGAGTGGAGTGTAGAAGTTTCTGAGTGTGCCGCAATCGCTGATCCTCAGGACAGGCTTCTTGAAGAAACTCTGAGGGGAAGCCGGTCAAACGGATGGCTCAATTCAACATCTCTAAGCGACGTTCCGGTGTGATGATAAAAGTAGAAAGAAAACTTCGCTAAAATTCTGTAGAGAGTTTTAGTTCAGGGCCCAGGCCCAGGCCTTTATAAGGAGGAAACATGTACGAAAGTTCCATTCGCCAATGCCGCAGCGAGATGCTGTCAGCGAAACACAAGTCCAGTTACTTGAGTGCAGACCTCTTTTTTTTTTAAGTTTGTATGTATCAAGGCCTATCAAAATAAAACTATGAACACTCTGATAGAATGGTAGATGAGTGTAGAGTGATTTAGAACGGTAGATGAGTGCAGAGGGATAGAAGGGTAGATGAGTGTAGAGTGATTTAGAGGTACATTGTAAGAAATAAGGATGTGGATGGGAAGAGATGAAAAATCGAGAGGTTAGAGTAATGGGAAGAAATTGGAATATAGATATTTTAAAAGAAATTTTGCATTCAAAATAAATAATTGGAACAAATTATTTAGGTTAAAATTGTTAATTGGAACAAATTAAAATAATTTAGGTGAAATTGATAATTGTAAGTGATTGCTTTCAGTGCATTATTTATCTCAAAACCAAACCTCTTTGAATATATTGAAAGAATTTGCAATGCTATAAAAGTTAATAAACATATTTATTGGTGTGTGAAAGTTTTGTTTGGTGTAAATATTTCTACTTGCTTTTATATGGGTTGCCTTTACTACATTATTTTAATTTATTGTAAGGTATTTTAGTTTATTGTATCTCCAAATTTGCTTGATCAAACTTATTCCTTAAGTAAATAATTGGAATATATGCCATATTGTCAAACAATATAATTGGGGTTTTTGTTATTTTTTTTTTATTCTGGTGAATTGGTTTTTGGAGGTGCGTTATTTTCAACGTCTAAAATGTTAAAGGGGTTTTTTATTATTTTTTTATTATGTTGAATTGGTTTTTTAATTTAATATTTTGGGGAATTGTCAAAGAATATAATTTGAAGATGAGTTATTTTCAGCATCTAAAACGTTAAAAGGGATTTTTTGTTTTTTTATTATGGTGAATTGGTTTTTTTATTTAATATTTTGGGATTGTTGCACAAATTATTGATTGTTGTCATTATTGTATGATAAGTTCTTATCCTATTCCATGCCATTTCTATTATTATGTCATGGCTCAAACCTCCTCATTGTTAGGTTTTATTGTTATAGTTGAATGGCGTATAATTTTTTTGGCATTGTTTATGTCTTATTATATGTGAACTTAATGCACCGAAGATAATAGAATCTAATTTTACATTCAGATATACAATTTTTTAGAGTTGTGAATCCATGTTTTTCATGTTGCATTTCTTTTTAGACGGACAAAATCTTGTATACAAGGTATCGGCATGCTTATAATTTTGATCTTCTCTTCAAAAACAGTCTGTCCTAGGACTATCTCTGTTTGAGCTAAAAAAATTTGGTAGTGAGTGGAAACATTGATATTAAGCAGTGTATCACTAAAAATGATATGTGAATATGATTTTGAGGGACATGAAGAGTGTGAGATCAAACTTATATAAGTTTTGCTTTTGATTGTTCCTCTTTTGGCAAGAGTGGCTTGAATTGAGTATTTTGTTACCACCCATTCAACTCTATATAAGAACCTGATATAGTAGGAAGACGTCCATATGACATTAGAAGTTGCTTGTTTATAAGGTTTCTTTGATACAATGCTATAAATTGCCTCTTTGTTGGTTGCTACAATATAAGGGCATCCACATGTTGTGATATTCATCAATAGTGAGGACATTTACAAGCATTACAAGCATTATCTTATCAAGTGTCATAATCCATTATACATTTTTCTATCTCATTGAATGTTCAGTGGGGAATTAATTGTACTTTGAAGCAGATCTTTGAAATGGTTTTTCTTAGAATAATCCTTAGCCTTCTTCAACATTTAATCCCATGACAAAATAAGACACTTCCATTTTTTGTAATGGAGAACCATCCATATTTTCTTCTTTTGTGCCTTAGTTGAATTTCAGCGCAACACAAGTTGCAGTAATATGGGTAATATCGTAAAAAAAAATATAGTTAGCACAGTGCAGTTGAAGCGTTTAAATAGTTCAAGAAACTTTGCACATCCATAACATAAAAGAGAACATATGAATACACCATGTTATTGTATTTTTCTCATCATACCAAGTCCTTGGAGCTTTTGCATCTGCTAAAGAAGAAGGGAACAAAAGGAGTGTAATATAACACACACATTTTCTTCTTTTCAGTTTTCATTAAAGTCAACCATATTGCACAAATTCTAGTTACATGGGTAAAATCATTAAAAAGAATTAGTGAAAACAAATTATAGTTAAATATCATAAATAATTGTAGACCACACTGCAAATTTTGCCTCTCCGCCATGGCCCTTTTCAAATTCTGCCTCTAAGGTCCCAACTTTTGTAATTGGTGCATAGTTCCAACATCAGTAGATATATAAGGCCAACATTCTCCTAATGGTGGCATGTTCTCTCCCTTTTTAAGCTACTCTCCATTTCGTTTTGAGTCCTAATGTCTTGTCCATAAACAAGGGAGGTAGTTTCCAAACCGATTTGCGTAGCTACTTGAAGAAAATTACCAGTCTCTACGTATCTGTGAATCCTTTTGACTCTTAGTGAATAATCTATTCGGCTTAAAACATCCAATTTCATCAAATTCTATGATCAAAGCTTCAAGCTCAAGTTGATAATAGAGTCATAGTACTGGGCTTCACACTACCCTTTAGCATCATGAATAATAGAATTGAAAACTAAAGGCATCATTTATAGTTGTGATTTGAAGGGATTAAACTAATTTAAATGGTAGTTAATTTAACCAGTAACTATTATTGGTTGAGATATTTCCTTAAGAAATATTTGGGGCATTTTCTCTCATTGTGAAGATGGTGCTTAAAGTGTTAAGTAGTAAGGTTTTAGTTTGGAGTGTGCGGGATCAAGTGCCTCTGCAAGCGAACAAGATGAGGAAGTGGGTTATGCCAATTTCTCTGTTACTTCTCATCATTCTCACATTTGTCCTACATCATAATCCCCATCTTAGATCTAATACGCAGGAAGTGAGCCTTGCAGATGAGAATGCTGGTCCTCTTAAGGTGGAGGAAGGCATAGCTAGAGTTATTCCATATTCACTCTCTACTCATGCAAATGTTGCATAGAGGGAGTCAAAGTCTATTTCCCAGAAGACATTGCAGGCCATTGCCTAGAAATTGGAGTTGCAGGTAGAGGTTTCGAGTCTGATGGATATCCTCATCAACTCTCTCTACATCAAAATTGATATGCTCTTGCAATAACTCATCTCAAATGTCTCAAATGTTTTGGTTTTTTGGCTCTCATAAACAAGAATGTGTTAGGAGAAGGCGACAATATCAGGCTTGACATCAAGATCAATTTGAATAAAGGAAAAAAGATACTTTCAATCCAAGATTGTGGGAAAGGAATAACTAAGGAGGACCTCATAAAAAATCTGGGGACAATGGCCAAATCTGCAACTCTAGTTTTTCTAGAACAAATACAAAAAGGTGGATATTTGAACCTTATTGGCATACATAGAATGAACCACTTGGACTTGGCACAAAGATCATATTGTACCTTAAAGATGAAGCCAATGAATATTTGGATGAGAGTAAATTGAAAAATTTAGTAAAAAAATGTTTTGAATTCATTAATTTCCCCATATATTTCTGGGAAAGAAAAGAAGTTGTTGTATAGGTCCTAGCGGATGAAGAATCTGAATCCAACGAGGAAGAGGAATCAGAATCCAATAGTAATCGTAGGTCAACTCCCGGGGCCCAACAATTGAAGAGGTCCCAACAAATGAAGAATTAGAATCCAACGATGACTGTAGGCCAATTCTCTCATAGACATCATCGTCGTTTGATCATATCCTCCTGTTGTTATACAAGATGCTCAAGCTCTATGATAAAAGAACCCCGAACGTGTCTCTTCAAGACATGATGACCTGGACCACAACAAAACCTTACATGACATCAAAAAATTTCTATAGTAACAGACGACGAATCTCTAAATTGTCAACAAGACGAAACTCACAATAAGACGTATATCAACGTAATAAAATATCTGATCTTGTTGTATTCTATACATTTTATACAAATATATAATTATTATCAATGATAATGAAAAAATAAGTCACCTACCTTTGCAAATTGGATATGTAAAATTAATTGTCAATTTATCCAAGCTCGAAAAAAAGTCTTTAGGAATGCTATCACTATCTCATAATTACATTAAATGTTTTATTATTATGAATGAACGTTTTATTACTTTGAATGCATATTCATTTCAGAATCTACAATCTCGAGAAGATACAAAAAATTAATTAATTAATTTAAATTAATATAGTTACATTGAATGGTTTAATATATTTATAGGTATATCTATTTTGAATTAAGTCTTTTAAAATTTTAATTTAATTATCCATATTTATTAACTAGATGAGGAGGATTTAATATTCAGTGATTATTATCTAAGGGAATAAAAATACGTTTAATGTTTTATTGATGATAATGATGATGATTAGCGTGCACTAAGACCAATGTGGTCTATTGGAGCTCAAGAAAGTACCAATTAATTGAGACTGTAATATTTTATTTCTATTATCAAAGAAATGGGAGATGAATGCTCCTAGGTCACTACACTTTCGTTGACTTAGCAAGTAAAGGAGAGGAGGTTGGTGTTGTGGCAAATGTTTTGAAAATGTGAACGGATGTAAGGGTCGGGCAATCCAAGAGAAAGTGATTTTGATCTTCAACCCTTTTAGTACAACAAAGGTGATATATTATTTCATCCCAAGGTGTTTTGGGGATAAACCAACCCCTGGTTTAACTTCAAAGCTCATGAGAATTAGTTCTGATCTTCAAAATGTTCATTTTCTTCTTAGCACTGGTTAAGACAGAAAGAAAATTATGATTAGCAAGACTGCCCGGTTGATCATGTCCTTATAATACCTTAGCTTCTTTTTCCCCTCTAGCTCGTTGTCATCCCATAACTTATCCTTAAATTTAGAAGTAATAATATTTGTCATATTATCTTTATTCTCCAAAATGATCTTCTTGTTTATAGCACAATGTTTGAACAAGACTAAGCATCCTTTACCACTCTTTTGGCTTCCATGCTGTACAACATCGTATACCTGAACATGACCATGCTTCTAATGGGGAAAATGCTAGCTTCAATAAAAATGATAGAATAAGGGGTATTTCCTTTAATCTTGAGGTTGTAAGTTATAAAATGCTTTTGAATCAACTCAATCTTCCTCCACTAATATCTAGATATATTTATTTTGATATATGACTTGCAAAATTTTAATTTAATTATCAATACTTATTAAGTGGATCATAGAGATTTAGCATCAAAATACTTTTAATCATAATCATGATAAAGATTTATGTCATTTTCAATTTAATTAAAAATATATCATGTGGAAAAATATTATTAAACTCTTATGTCTTACTATTGTTTAATTATAATTTTTTTCTTTCACGCACATATTTCTTATTGATTCTTTTTATAACCCATAATAATAACAATTTAAAATAAAAATATAATCAATTAATTTTGTCATTTTTTTAATTTTCATAATAAAAAATTATATGAAGTATCTTGATGCATATTATAGATTAATATTTTCTCAATATTTTTCTACTATTTAATTTATATATTAACTCTCTTAATTAAATTAATTAATTATATAAATGAGTAAAACAATACTAACTTTCGAATTTCTATTTTTCAAAATTTATATTTTATTAATAAAAGAAATAAAATAAATAATATAATTTCTTATATAAATTAATTAATAAATCTATACATAATATATAAATTTCAAAAATTTTCAAATAAATTTAACAAATAAAAATTTCTATTACAAAATATCATTAAAATTAAACTTTATATACATTGTTGAATAGTACGATGAGGAACACCCTTTTCGAGTTGTTCCTTTGTAATGCGATATTTCTGGAATTAACAAAATAGATAACCCTCGAGTCAGAACTAGCTCAGTCGCCATGGTTAATGTTGTCATGTCTGTGAGCTTCTTTATGCACCACACGTCTTCAAGCAGGAAAAGAAAGTCTACTAGGGTTACATCGACCCAATCCTTTCATTAAAGAAAGGTGAACCAAGTGCCCAAGATGGAGGATTTTCAAAGATATTATTGATGTTATAGAAGAAATCTCTAGTTGCAAATAGGTTCTATACATCTATTTCGAGTGTTTTTATAAATTGATTTTTCAGTTACTTATTTATGGAAGTATTTGAAATAAATTATATAATAATTAATTATATAAATTAATGTCAATAAATATTAATATTTATTTATGATGTATATATATATAATGAGGAAGAAAATATATAAGAAATGTAATAAAATTTAATTATAATTTTTTTTAATTATTTATATACAATAAAACTCATTTTAAATCAAAATATTTTATATATAACTTAATTTATTTTATTAATATAATAATATTTTTAATGAAATATTGAAGAAAAAGAAAATAAATTTTAAAAATAAATCTCAATCTATTATTTAAAGATATTTGATAGTCTGCCTAGTAAGACAAGCTATTCTTCTATCCAATATGAGAATTGATTTGGACCCAAATTCAAGATAACTTTAAAAAAAATAAAAAAATACAAAACATATTCTTATATTAAAAACTAGTTATAATATAACTTTACATATAATTTTATTCTTTTTTGCAATTACAACAAATTAAAAAATAGACAATCCAACCCTCTATGAAATCTATATATAAACTTCCAACCAAATATAAAATCACAATCAGTAAATTAAAATTCCAACAATCTAACAAAATCTTCTCCACCTATGTAATCTCCTTGTTATTTCTTGCACATCTAAGCCAATCAAAAACTACCAACAGTGCATCAAGTCATTCATCATGGCTAGGTATAAGTAATGGAATAACGTCTTCAATGCATTGTTTTCATTGGTCATCGACCATGTTGCCTATTGTTCAATTCCTAGTCCCAATACTCTCTACTTTGCATCAATCCCAATGTAGGTGATAGGTAAGGGAATCCTTCATCCATAAATTTCATGGATCTCTAAGAGGCATCTCCATTGAAAGAAGGAAATTCTTCTATCTATTAGAGTTCCAATAAAGAAGGCTTGTAACTTGTAAGCTTACATAACATCCTTATCTATTGCATTGTAAGTATTATCTTCCAGCTATTGCTAGAAGCTTCCATTGCTCCTATAAATTAGGTTGATGTATAACATTTTCTTCAAAAAATGAAGTATTTTCTTTATTCTTCAATTTTCTTGGTTTTCAGATCTTGTACTCTGATTTGTGGGTGTTCTTCCCTCTTGCATGGTACAAACCTTGATTGCAAGCTCCTTCTCATTTTTTTAGAGGTCTATTGTAAGTTGATCGAATTAGTTATGATCTGGTAGGGAGCAACAATATGGATATTGGAGATATGGATTTGATACTCGAATATCTGAGTTATTAGTCTATATCTAAGTTTGATTTGTACTGCCTAGACTAAAGGCTATTCTTAAAGATATTATTGGTTTATTTTGGGGTTCACTGGTTCGTAGAGTCAACACAAAAGTGAGGATCCAACATGCAAAGCCACAAGTCCTTCCAGGTACAGTTACGGACTAGCTAATTGTAGGAAACTACTTGTGGGATGAAATAGCTATGCCAACTTGAATTTTTTGTCTCGTGCAAGATCTAGGACTTGTCACCTAAGGCAACTTAAACATCAATTAAAAGAGCATTAGGCTAGACTTTGAGAAGGAGGTTGGTTGTTTGCTTGCATTGAAAGGTAACATAATATTCTGAGGCTTGGTGGTTTCTTAGAAGTGGGAGCCAAATCACTCTACCTTATATTTGTAGTGGCATATCAAATATATATCAAGAATAACAATGATATTTTATGTTAATGCCTCTCATGGTTCCCGAACTTGACATGTGCAACAAGACCTTTTTTTAGGGTTATTTTAGCAACAATCTATCGATCAATTTTAACACTAAATCGGCTTGGTACGAGTTTCAAAGTGTTAGAATGTGAGCCCATAGACAATCACACAATCTAAGAGCATGAGTTGTAATTTGTGCCTTGATGAGGTTTCATCATGATCCATAAATGCATTGTGAGTGAGATATAGAAGATCTAGAAGGTCATTTTGAAGTATTATATATTCACCTATTGATAACAATACAGGACAATAAAATGTCTTAAGCATTTTCTGCCACCTTCCTTGTCTTGTCACGCTTTTGCCAATTCCTAGCATGGTATTAGAGAAATGGTGAGGTTGATATTATAAAGTGAGGTTGTTGAATTTGTACCCACATGTAGTCAGTTTTACAAGTGTAACAACCTTAGGTTAAAAGTTCATGTAATAAAGTTAATAAAGGCAAAGTAAGACCAAGGTCATGAGACATGTATTCCAAGCTGAATGTTGGGAAAAACGTCTTAGTGAATATTCATTTTGGTATATTATGGCTAGGGGAAATTGACAAAGGAATTTGCAAAGGCAACGAGTCATTAATTGACATTTTATTTATGAAAATAAAGGAAAATAGGAGAAAAGGGAGATGAACAGTCACAAATTTGCATGAGAAGTAAATTGAAGGAAAAATAGAGGAAAATGAAGAAAATAGAGGCCTCAAAGATAAAAAGGCATCTGAGGATCAGTTCACAACTTTTGCTAGTTCAAATTTTGTCAGTTTTAGCTTGGAGCTCTCTCTATTCTCTCATATTATTGCACACTTAGAGAATTATTGGAGCACTGTAGCATTGGGAAAAAGAAAGCAAGGAACATGAAAAGAAAAGTTGGATCAAGAATCTCAACATGAATACTTGCAGATAATAGGTTGTATGTATGATTTCCTAGCTAGTTTATGAATGCATGGTACATGCATGTGTATATTTGGTCCTCTTGTTTTCATTAACATGTGTTTTTTCAGGTGTGACATTGGTTTCAACCTTGTCTTACCATTTCCAGATAACCATGGTATGAGGGGGTTCTTTATTTGGTTGAGCTTTGGATTAGAAGATGGTTTTGGAGCTGGGTGAGCGGGTCTTAAGAAAACTCCCATAGGACCTAAGAATCCCTTGAATTATTTTGGTGGGATTGCAATAAAGCCTGAAGGTGGAGACAAGAAAAGTTCTCAAGGTATTGGTGAAGAAATTATAAGGCATTCAAGCTTTTTTTGGGCCTATTAATATCTTGACAGGTTTTGGTGGGATTGCTGTAAATACTGAGGGTAGAGATAGGAATATTCCTCAAGGTATTGGTGAAGAAATCTTAAGGTATCCAAGCTTGTTTTGGACCTTGTAATCCCTTGCCCAGTTTTGGTAGGATTGTGGTAAATCCTAAGGGTGGAGGTGGTTTAATCTTTGAGAAGCCCTGGTTGTCGATGTATTGGCTTGCTTATGTTATATCTTGACTGGTTTTGGAAGGATTGTGAGAGAATGAGAGTGGAGGTGGTTTAATCTCCAGGAAGCCCTAGTTGTTTTGTCTTGAGTCCTACATTCATGCTTCGAATATGGAATGGGGGTGATTGGCTCAAAGAAAGATTTGGTTCATCTCAATCTATGGTGAGGTTGTATGTGGAAGTCCCTGACTTGGTTGGCTTTTGCATATGTTAATAAGAGCTCTTCTCCTCGTGTATTTCATGAGTACTTATACTTGTTATTATGTGGTTTTGATGGTTGATTTATCATGGCTATTATTCTGATTATACATTGGTTATAAGCATGGTTTCATCATAAGTTCTAGTTATGGATCTTGACATGTTTTGACTAGTTGATGGATGCTTATTGAATGCATGAGCTAACAAAGGTTATTTAAGATATTATGAGAGGAAATTAGAACTTCGTGATGATTCTCAAATAAGTATCAAACCCCTATGTTCATATTTGCATTCATGACCTATAGATTACATGTACTCAATATGTTTGATGAAATTAATGTCATGGTTAGGCCTAGTTAGGTCAAATTTTGATCATAGTTTTATATGAATGGATTTGTCTTGATGTTATTTATCATTTTGGAAAGTCTTATTGATTTTTGGACAATGGTCTGGAGGTTGACTTGGAATTCATGGTTAGAATCCAGGACCACACCCTCTTAACTAGACATTTTAGGTCACAACCTCTACCTAGTAGGCTTATGCATGAAGTTGGAGGCCCTCAGCTGCATGGAGGCCTTGTCATGCATGCGGTTAGGAGCCTAGGTCACTAAAATGTCATTCCAACTCAAGGTTTAGGAATTAAGAGTGGTTTTTCAGCTCCTAAGTGTCCTGTAGTTCCTAAGGAAGGTCATCAAGGTTCCAAATTTTCGATTCCACTTCCTTAAATTTACATAGGAGGTTGAATCATGGCATAGTAGCCCTCAGGTCATGTTTACCCTGATAGGCAAGTGAAAGTGGGTATATGTGGGAGGAGGTGTTACAAAGTGTTATGAAAGCATGGTTTAATACTTGGAATGAATGGGTAGAATGTGTTTGTTGTGCATGCATGTTAGTTCTTTATATGGTTGCTATGCATGAATTTTCATGGTTAGGTTTGTCCTACATGAATTCATTGTGTGCAGTTGGTGTTATCATGCATGATGTCGATATATTGCTATGCTTATATATATACATGTATTGTGCTAATATGAACTGATTTTGCAGACAAGATAGCCTCCCCTGAACTTCACTGAGGTATATTGATTATGTTTATTATTGGTTAGCTGACTTGGTATTTTTGTAGGTCGAAGAAAATTAGAGATGACTAGCATAATGGTGTATTATAATTTCTGAGAATCTCCTTACAAATTAGATGAGAAACCAAGAGATGGGTACTCTCCTGACATAGTGGACACTTTGAGAAGTTTAAAGGCAAAATCAAAAGCTGCAAAATAGATAATGATAGGATCATTCAGTACCAGTAAATACTTGCGAGGGCACAAGAGAAACAAGCAAAGTTTAATGCAGTTATTCTTCACAGTTTGCCAGACTTGCAAAGATAGGGACAACCAACAATTAGTTATGGACAAGAGGACATGACTAATGGGGCATATGGTAGCATGTCTCATGGTAGGGATAGGTCGGACAAGGATAACATGATATAAATGGAAATTTATTAGGTACACCTGATAAGAGAGGAGGTGGATATGGGTTCTACTCTAGTTTTGGTTCTAATAGGTATCATGGTCATCATTGCTATCATCCTTATAGGAGGAGTGATGGGGGATATTTTTTGGATGAGTTCAAGAAAGCCAAGCCACCTACATTTGATGGAGAACTGAAGAAAGGAAGATGCAGAGGCATGGTTGCTTGGGATGGGGAATTTCTTTGAGCTGCATGATTACATAGAGAACATGAAGGCCATGATAGCTATTTTCAACCTCAAAGGGAAAACAGACATCAAGTGGGAAGATGTGAAGTGTTTCAGAGACATCATGATAGATGAGTTGATTTGGCATGAGGTTAAGAGACTCTTTAGGAAGAATTATTTGTCAAAGAGGTAGTACGAAATTAAGGCCAAGGAGTTCTATGAGTTGAAGATGGGATCGATGACAGATGATGAGTACATGACTAAGTTCCTGGAGTTGCTGAGGTATGTGTCACAATCTTAAGGATGAGAAAAAAGTTCATCGATTTATCAGTGGACTACAATTAGCATTTCATGATCAGATTGAGTATGACGAGCCTCAGTCAATGGAAGAAGCCATTGGAAAGTTGAATAATTTTTATGAGCAATCAAAGCATAAGGCTGAGTCTAAGTAAGGTTGGAAAGCGAATGACAAGAATAAAGGTAAAGGGCTAGGAAGCGAACAAGATGTTGGCATTATGATACATATGTTGTACTTGATGGCAACCCACTCATCTCAGATGATAAATTATAGTGCAGCAAAGTTCATGCACTTTCATGAAGATAAAAGTTTATTTCATGTAGAGAAAAGTTCACGCACTTTTATGCGGAGAAAAGTTTATTTCATGTAAAAAGTTCACACACTTTTATGCGGACTCAGAAAAGTTTATTTCATGTTCACGCACTTTTATGCGGAGAAAAGTTTATTTCATGTGGAGAAAAATTTCACGCACTTTTATGCGGAGAAAAGTTTATTTCATGTAAAAAAAAAGTTCACGCACTTTTATGTGGAGAAAAAGTTTATTTCATGTGGAGAAAATTTCACGCACTTTTATGTGGAGAAAAAGTTTATTTCATGTGGAGAAA
>APFE030782626.1:61865-101228 GCA_000404065.3 Pinus taeda
AGAAATTATTTTCCCTATATTAATTAAGTTGAGTTATTAGCATATAGCATAAACTAAATGCTATTAAAATATTTATATAAACAACCCATCAAAAATAAAGGCAAAAGAGAGAGGGGATAACAAGGGGAAACTAACTTATAAGAAAAATAGAACAAGCTATAAAAAAAGGGAGGGGAGGAAGTGAAGAACGACTAGGAAGTGAGGGTTGGGACCTAGCAACTACTGATCTTCCAGCCATCTTCTCAATTGAGATTGCTCGACCTTTTTTCAATCTCAAGGGCTTCCCTAAATTTACGGTGATGGAACTGCAAAACTCTAGCAATAACACTGGCCTCCTCAATACAAACATGATGTTTGGTTTTCTCTACATGCTCTGCTAAAGCGGAAGACTTGGTTCTCCTACGTTTAAGGTCCACTGCATGCTCACTAATCCTCTGATTAATGGAGCGTCCTGTCTCACCAATATAGGGGGTTCCACATGAACAAGGAATAATATAAATCCCCTTCTTTTCCTTAGGGTTGATAGGATCCTTCACTGATCTGAGGGACTTACGAATGGTGTTAAGGGGTATAAAGGTCGAGGGGACATTATGTTTCTTAAGAATCCTTGCAATCTTATCAGTGGTCCCTTACACAAACAGAAGGTGGACACCTGAGACCTGCTCTTTCGGTTCTCAGCTGAACAGTCCAATCTATGTCCTATGGGTTATCTTGCTTCCTTCGAGCCTAGCATAAGGTTTTGTTCCTCTCTGGACTCCGCTGCACTAGTGTGTGAAAATAGACTCAATATGAGTCAGCTGGTTCAATTCGATGGATTGCAGGACAACATCGCTCTAGTTTGTGGCTTGGTTTCATTATGTGGAGGTGTTTTACCAGAATCCATTGTGTGTTTTCGTGGTCCAACCCTGTGTTCTTCTTTCTGCATGTCTGTTCTTGATAGTGCATCTAACCAAACGTGTGAACGGATCTCAATCTCAGCGTCATGAGACTGTAGCTTTGATTCTCCCTTCAGCGTTTCTGGTTTGGATGGTGTATCTAACCAAATGTTTGACTAGATCTCAATCTCTCCATTATGGGAATACGACTTGGTCGTAGGTATGGCTGACCCAATCCACGTCAATGGTGAAAGCACTAACCTCCCCCAACATTCTGTCCTTAATAATATTGATTTAAGGTTGGTATGTAATAAAAATAAAAATAATAATAATAATGGTGGTATTAATAGTAATAATACTAGTTACAATAATAATATTACTAATAATAATGAAAATGATAATAGTAGTAGTGAGGTTAATAATAATAATAATAATAGTAGTAGTAGTAGTTGTTTCACTCAGGTTGTTCCCTAAGAAAGTTGTAAGAAAGGGAATACGGCCGAGGTAACCATAGACCAATCTTTTAGACACGGATTCTAGCCAATCTGCATCCAGAGAGGGCTCTCTCTTTCTGATTTAACTTTGTTTTGAAAGCTGTTAGGCTAGTTATGAGGTTCAGGGGTTTTGTTTGATTGTTGGATGGTGAGATTCAGTAAAATAGAGGTATCAATCTGAGAAGTTTAGTCCATTGGGCTAATGGAGTCTATCAATATGGATTGCTGGATATGGTTTTGTCACAGAGGATGGCACTACAGGGCAAGATAATCAAACATGAAACAATTTTAAAGGCTGGAATCAGATGGAATGAACTCTAATGCATGAAGGGCAATTAAGAATCCTTCATCATATAGACAGAGGGAAAGTGAATGATTACTACTAAGAAGCAGTTAAGAATTCCTTAGCAAATAATCAAAATGATAGAATCAAGGGAAACAGGAGAAATTGAGAATTCGTTGTTTATACTTAATTCTAAAGAAAACATAGAGAATAGCAAAGACTGAAAACAAAGTGCAGTTAAACAAATTCTGAGTTAATCTTTTTCTTCATTATTCATACCATGAAATATAGATGAGATAATAGACAAGAAAACTACAAAACAGGAGATATAAGGGTACTCATTGATCCATAGTTTGATTCAAGAATTCTGTAATAAGTCCTCTGCTATCAATTCCGTATCCAGAGAGTCCAACAACAATGGATTCCAACAACTTTTGTATTCAGAAAATTTCAGTATTACTGCGCAGTCTAAGAAATGCATCACCAACCCCAAATACTTCGAATGGGAGGTATTTATACAAAATATGTTTACAAAATATCTGACAGAGATAATATCTAGTGATGAGTTATTGTTTTACAAGAGATGGAGACACGTAGTCTTGAAAACAGGGAAGAAATAAATGAAGAAATAAATGATGTTGTGCTGGCTGCTCCACTTGGTCAGATGTGTTGGCTGCAGCCCCAGTATGTCGGTCTTCAGCTGTTTTCTACTGACAATATGCGCTAGCCACTCTGGCTTTCTCGAGTGTCTTTAATTCTAATGTGATACTCTTTGACTCATACGATCTTCATTTATTTCTGTTTACTTATCTTATGGTAAATGATGCAAAACATTCAATTCACCAAAGATACCAAAGATATGTCTATAGGATTTCCAACATACTTTGCCACCATTGCTCTTCTGGTAACTTATGTCTCTAGAGCTTTCTTAAAGTCTCATTAGTCTCTGTGTACCTGAAGAAATTAGGTGGGATAGTGAACAGATGTTTCACCTCATGCTCAATGTAAAATAAATTCTCCAATTTGTCGTAAAGGGTTTGGCCAAATGGGAGTGCCTTCTCTACTAAAGTACTTGATGATGCATTTACCTAATCAACAACATATTTATTTAACTTCTTCATGTACTCTACATGTCTCATCAGGCGTTCATTACTTCCCAACGGACTTGGCAAACCATTTTCATGCAAAACTATAAATCTTTCTGTGAAAGAATCAATCTCCACCTACATGTCCTGGCATCTCATTTCCAAGTTTTGCATTAGAGTTCTCATGGTTAGAACTTTCTCGATATGCAGAATGGTGCCTATTCTGTCTCACATTTGCAGTGCCTCCAGTTCTTCACTGATCTTGGTGTTCAGAAAGTGTATTAGCCTGTTAGCTTGTTCAGGCATGCGTCCCAATAAAGCTCTTGTTTTTTGAATCTCCACTTGGGCTGCTGCTATTAGGTCAATCTGCTCATAAATGACTTGGATAGATCTCCACACATTACTAAGAGATTGATTGATGTTGGCCCACAAAATTCCTCTGATTTCTACCAGAGGTTTATCTAGAGAGAGATCCTTTTCCAATGCTCTCACTTTGTTTTCCAATGCTTTAACCTCCCTTGTTTTCTCTGCTACACTCATTTTGGATTTATCATAATTTTTCTCTACTTTTGCCAATAGTTCCTTGACCAATTTCAATTCAGATACTTGGAGTCTTAATTCCCCCATGGCTTTTATTAATTCATCTGTGGTCATGGTAGTGCTACTGCCTGGTGTTGTTGTTGTTTGTGCTGTGGTTGCTGGAACAGTGGAAGGCAGTGCTGTTACAACTGTGGAAGGGGTAGTTGTGACTGCAGGGATTACCTCGGGTGGCTGGAAGGTTGACTCTCCTTGTTTTTCCTTTAGAGCTTTCTCAAGTGCCTGCTCTGTCTCACTCGATCTCTCATTAAGCGTCATAAGTAGGTCCATCATGTCTTCTTCTGACTTCTGCTGCACAACTTCTGCAGTCTGTGGATGCATGGTAAGAGGAATTTTCAGTTGTTTTCTGAGGGCAACAATGTCCTCTTCTTTCTTCTTTATTAGTGCCTTAATGCCTTTGGCATCTTTGGGATCATGTCCCAGCTCAATAATGATATCCTCCAAAGATTTTATCCTGTTGTCCTTGGCTAGAGAAGAGGCTTTCTCTAAATCTAGCTAGGCAGAGGTGTTGTTTAATGAGTTTTGCAATTTGTGAGCCAACATCACTTTATCTGCCAACGTGGAGTAGACCATCTCTCCAGTTTGTTTATGTATCTCAATCTGGTCCATATGATGAATGTCCTTGGCCAAGACCTCCAGATTTATCCTGATATAGTCAACTGATGATTGTGGATGTTGGACGTTGGGCTTGAAGTAACTCATGATCATTTTGCCCTCTTTAATGTCATAAGCAGACATCAACCTTTGCTGGTTTATGGGGGCCATCTTGAGGTATTGATTGTAAATCTGTATCCTCAGTGGGTCATTCTGGGCTTTAATCTCTGTGAATGTTCTTTTGATATCAGAAGCCTGCTTGCTTTGTGGCCTAGTGGATGAAACTTCCACACTATGATACCTCTCTACTCCTGCCTGTGCGGGCTAGTTGATGTTTCCACTACCGGGGATGTTTCTTGACTAACTATCTTCTCCCCTTGAAGATTGCCTGTGGTTTCCTCAATAAATTCATCTTCTGATAGAGGGTTCAGTCTCTGCCTTTTTGTCCATGGTTGCTCTGCAGGCCCACTGATAGGTGTGCCCTCTTCTCTGTCCCTCTTCTTACCTTTTTCCTCATTTAGAGGAGTCTGCAATGCAAGAACCTCTGATACTTTGGTTTGAACAGGAGGAATTTGCCCTTGCTGATCTGCTATTTCAGGCTGTTGTGTGTCCACCACTTCCTTTCCCTTTGTTGTCCCTGTAACTGGTGTGCTGAACTCTTATGTAGGCTGCTCGAAAGTTCCAGCAGAGGATGTACCAGCTCCTGTTTGTTGTGGCAGCTTGAAAGATACGTGTCCAAAAGGGTCCAAGTCAAAGGTCTTTTCAAGGTCTTTCATATCTTTTTCCATTTTTTCTTGTTCAGTAATTTCTTCTATTAATGTACCCTTTATCCACTCATCCTGATTAACATACTATTCAATTTCAGGGATGTTATGATGTACATACACTGACAGCCTGTTTCTTACTTTTCTGTCACTTATAAAACTGTTTGGGTCATATGGTATGCACCAAAAAATCTTCTTCAATCTAAGGCGTTCCCCTAGTATCTCCTCAGCATCTTGCCATGCCTCCCTCTTATGGATGATAAAAGGGCCTAACTGGTTTTTTATTCTCAGCTGAGCCTTTTTCTTTGCATTACAGAAATGGGTTAAATATACATTGATAAGTTGTCTGAAATATTCCAGTGCAAATAGTCTCATGGGCACATATCTAGGCAATCTGAAAGGACACAACTCACATCCATATATTTTGATTATTGTGTGATTCTGGTAGAAGTACCAGTCACCTATTCTATACTGTTTGGAAAGTTGTAGTATCTTCTTCATGTCACCAGTGAGCCTAGCAAGGGGATGTCCTATCAACAGAGTGGATGCTGGGTGAATAAATAAGTCAATAAATTCATAGTAGGTGTAAGGACCCCCAAAGGTTTTATGGAAGACTGAGCTCCAGAAAATTACTGACCTCCTATTTCCCTTTGAATCCAATTTCTTGATTTGAAATGGAAAGCTATCTGGATGATAGTATAACAGAAGGTGGTATATGAAAGATGAATACTTGAAGGCTCCTCTTTCCAAATTTATAAATTGGTCATGGATTTTGTTGGAAATGAAGGTGGCATAGTCATATTTGACAACAAGGGACTGTCCTAGAGTAAACATTGACAACAGAACTAGGGTGATGTCATCGACATATTCACTCGTATTAAATCCAAAATCTAGGGCTATCATGTCAACAATAAGTTGTCCTGTTTTAGTGAACCAGATTTGTAGATAAGGAGGTGGGTCTATAGGCTGATACTCTGGTAGCATGAACATTTTAGCAATATGGGTTATCTATAAATTGAACAATTTAGAAGCTTTGTCAAGTAAAAGTCCCATGGAAAGATGGGCAGGGGGCTTAGTGGGATGGAAATGTATCATCTCATTGATGGATTCGGCAGTTATGTAAAAAAGGACAGTTTTAGAAGGAGACCTACTGGTTTTGGAAGGACACATAACCGCTCTTCGGACAGGGTCATAGTTGGTGGATTATGGCTGGGAAGACATGGATAGAGGGGAGGAAATATCTAGGTAGTTTGGATTCCCAAATTCCAAAAACATCAGAGTTATTTGCATGGTTGTCCCTGATTTGGTAGAAGGTTTGAAGATGGTTGATAGAAGTAGTTATGTCTTTAATTTTAAAATCTTTGTCAGCCAAGGACAAATAATCTTGGTCTTTATGAGGTGCATTCAAAGGAGCAACATTGAGGGCCGCGGGAGCTTCCATGTTTGGTTCTTGTGTTTTCAAACTGGAAGTCGGGCTTTTGTGGGAACAATGGGCTAGACAATGGTTATGGTGTCTTCGTACGGCAGCTACAGACTGTATTTAGCTTGAGATTAGCTTTTTGGGTAAAATTCATAGAGGAAAAACAAAATTACACGTTCGGGAAGTGAATTTAGGTAAATACTTATTTTTTAAAGGTGAACAGTGTAATTGGAGGTTGCAGGATGAGCAGTAGTGCACGATATTGGAATTTGTTGGCCGAGTGGCGGACTAGACGTTCGAGCAATCAACCAGACGTAATTTTCATGAATATGGTGCGCATAAGAAAATGGACGAAAATGACATTTTACCGAGTTTTTAACAAAATTTGGCTTTCGTGGGGCTTTTTTGGCGTTTTTGGTCGGATGACGTCATCAGGATGTGACGTGTTGACATTTAGCGGAAGGGTGGATGGTGATGTGGCTGTGACGTGGTGGTGATGTCAGCGAAGGGTCAGCAGGAGGGCGCTAAGCTGTTTTCCCACACCGCTTATGGGCTAAAGTGGTTTTTGATGGGGGGGTCGCGAGCAGCGTGGGCAGTCAACACGCGTCCTAGTACGGATGGTGATACCACCAATCCCCTGAGTGGTAAAGTTCGACAGTTATGGGGTCGCGATATGAGCGCCAACTATCAGATGTGAGGGCGCGGATTGGATGGTGGGCGGGCTTCGGAGGTGACAGATGGTTAATGCATGGGGGCCTGACATAAAAAATAATGTTTTAATGATATCGGGGTGGATTTGGCTGGTCTATGGGTTTAAGTTATTAATTAATGTGAGATTAATTAATTCTTTTGAACGTGTGGTGGGAAGGTTATCAATAGGTTCCAAATGAACCAATTAATCCCTTGTTTATCGAGTGGTTACGATTATAACTAACTGGGGGCAGGATATTAGTATTTTTGGAGTTTTCCACATATATTTATATAATACGAGAGGGGAACAAATTTATAAGGATTTAGATAATATATGTTAAAAATTAATATGGATTTTGAAATGAAACTGAAAGCGCCAAGTTTAATGTTAGGAAAATTAGGTTCAAAGGGGAAAAGAGGGGTTTTTCACAAGAAATGTGGCTATTGTTCCTAAGTAACTGGAGCTCTACTTAGGCATTTGATGAAAAATGGGATGAGTGATTTTAAGGATATCAAGAAGATCTCAATACCTTTAAGGGAAATTAGTAAGTAACTTGGGAAAAAGTGAAGGGGAGTTAGTCACAAAACCTGCCTCACTTGAGCTGCATCAAAGTACCTATTTTTCACTTGTGATGGGACTAAAAGTTTAACATATTCACATAATACATCACAAGTCACATTCAACAACATCAATTTACCTACCCAGTCTACTTCGCCTAACATTTTTTCTTCTTTTCTTTGGGTGCATTTGGACTAGCGAACCCTTATAGTTTGTCTTTTCATTGAATGACAAAAGTATCTAAATCTACACTTATTCCTTCCAAGGGCTCAAATTGAACTGTTGAGCTCCTTTGTTTCTCTACCTATCTATTTATCTGCCCAGATTGGATAGTTTGGACAGATCTTATTCTTTATCTCTAAAAACTAGTAAAATGAAAACATGAACTAGCCAATATTAAGTTGTTTGGCCATTCATCTATGGTAGCATAAATCAACAATCTGCACACCATCAGATCTTTGCAAAAATAGAATAGTAGTGGCATTTTGGACTTGCACACTTTCATGGTCCTTTGATTTGGGGTTCATTTATTTCACTTTTTTGACCATTTCATTCTTTTTTTCCCTTTGATTTTTATTTTAGGGCATACCCTCTTTACATTTTTTAAACTTTTTGATTTCTTGAGAATATGGAAAACCTTTGCAATGAGAAAAAGGTATGAACATATTACAGAGCTTACCAATGCCAATCATGAAATATGACACATATTGGTATAGGAGCATAACAGTGGCTCCACTTGGGGATGACTTTCCCTAGTGGAAAGTCAAGCATAGCAGGTCAAATAACCTTCTCCAAAACTATTTACTGTGCTCTGAAACTTCCTTTTGCTAGTTGCTTTATTATATGTATGACAGTTGTGCTTTATGAAGCTTAGGGCCTTCTCTGTGGGCTTCAACTTTAGCAAGTTACTATCCAATCCAAGCCAGGACATTATCAAATGTAAAGTATGTACAAGTTGAAGCAAAATATATCAGACAGTTGGGTCAAAGTAGTGCTTGAGCATCCGACCATTGACTGGCCCCTCTCCTGCTTCTGTGCCATCCAGGTTCCTCAAAAAATATGTATTATTCCCTTGCAAGGCCTGGTTAATATAAGGTCCCTTCCATAGGAAGTCAAACTTCCCATGCTTTCCTTTATCTTCTATCCTAGAATCCCACTTTAAAACTTTGTCTCCCATGTAGAAATCTTCTGCCTTAGTCCTTTTGTCAAATATCTTTTTGAGTTTTTCTTGTAGCGCCTGGGATCTTTGATATACTTCCTCTCTGCTATGTTGCAAATGAATGGTCTGATTTATTCTTCTCTGGATATCATTGGGTTCTACCTTAGTTTCTTGCAGAAATTTCATTACCGGGATCCCAAGGATGAAGGAAATACAACCTCCATGCCATAAACTAGATCATAAGGGCTAGTACCAATTGATCTGTTTGTAGTTAATCTGTCTACCATAGTGCATTTATAAGATTTTTATGCCAATTTTTCTTGTTCTCTTCCAACAATTTCTTAATAATATTGATCAGGCTTTTATTGGAAGATTCAGCTAGGCCATTACCCTGAGGGTAATAGGCTGTAGAATGACCTAAACTGATATGGTATTTGTGGCAAAAATTTATCATTTTCCTAGATTTGAAGGCAGCAACATTATCAGATATAATCTTTTCAGGACAACCAAATCGGGACAATATGTTGGTTTCTAAGAATGCTATAATTATTGTATCATTGGCTTGTCTGGTGGGAATGGCCTCTATCCACTTGGTGTAGTAATCTGTGGCAGTGAGGATCCATTTATGTTGTCCAGAGGAGGGAGGATGGATTTCCCCAATGAAATCTAGACCCCATTGTTGGAAAGGCTTTTCTGTGGAAATTGGTTTAAGGGGTAGAGGTAAAAGCTTCCTTTTGCCTTCAAAAATTTGACATTTATGGCAAGAGACAAATTTCTTCACATCAGCAAAGAGGGTGGGCCAATAAAATCCAGCCCTTAGGATTTTACCTGCTGTTGATTTCCAGTAAAGATGTCCACCACAGTCTCCTACATGAAATTCTTTGAGCACTTTGTCAGCTTCATCTCTTGTTAAACAATTTAATAAAATACCCTCATGATTTTTCCAAAGTAAAGCATTATGTAAAATACAGAATTTTGAAGCTTTCATTTTTAAAAATCTTTTCTTTGTTCTGGATAACCCTGGAGGAACCTGCAAGTTTAATAATACATGAATTATGTCAGCATACCAAGGTGATTCTATGAAGGTCTGACTGATCTGTGGAGTCGCCATCTCCTGTTCATCATCCAGTTCATTGATGTCAAGGGCTTGAAAGTTTGTTTAAGCCATTAGTTTAGCTAATCCCTGTCATTTTATCAACTTCGTTGGTTTTATTTCAATATCATATTCCAAAATGTTAGTTATCCATTGCCACGTTTGCCTTCAATTCCTTCTTGAGCTAGAATGTCTTTAACAACAACACTAGGTACATAAGCTATTACATGAGAGTATAGTATATAAACTCTGAAGTCCTTAATAGCTTTTACAAGTGCATAAGTATGTTTTTCCATGATTTGATATTTAAGTGGTGCATCCCTAAGTTCTTTACTGAAAAAGGCTATAGGTTTTTTAGATCCCTGATCATATTTTTGAAGTAAGACAGCAGCAATGGTGTGTTCCGATGCAAATGAAAATATTATGAAATCCCTATCAAATTTCGGACTTGTAAGGATTGGTGTTCTAGTGAAAGCCATTTTGATTTCTTCAAATTCTTGTTTGGATTGTACTGTCCATTTGACCTTTGAATCATTTTTAACATGTTTTTCAACAGTCTGATCAATTCAGCTAGATTAGGTATGAATCTTCTTAAAAAGTTGATCTTCCCTAGGAAAGCTTGAAGCTCTTTGACATTTTGGGGGTGAGGTAGAATGGCTTGTATCCTATCAGGATCAATTCTGATGCCATCTTTAGAGAGGATATGTCCTAACATTTTGCCTTCTTCTAAACCAAACAGTGATTTCTTAGGGTTTAAGGAAATACCATACTTTCTGCATATTAGAAACACTTGTCTCAAATGATCTAGGTGTTGTTGATCTGTTTTGGAAAAAACAGTAAGATCATCTAGATATATGACCAGAAAAGCATGGATTTATTTTGCAAAAGGTATGTCCATGGTCCGTTGAAAGGTTGCCCCTGCATTCTTAAGTCCGAATGGCATTTTTACATATTTGAAAGTTCCCCATGGTGTTGTAAAGGCAGTTTTTTCTTGATCATCAGGGTGAACCAAAATCTGATTAAAACCTGAGAATCCATCTAAGAGTGAAATCCTAGAGGCACCTACCATCCTTTGTAAAATGTGATCCATCTTGGGCAAGGGGTAATTGTCTTTCAAAGAAACCTTATTCAGATTCCTTAAGTCCACACACAGTCTGATTTCCACTGTTTTCTTCCTAGTGGGTACTAGATTGGACACCCATTCTGAAAATCCGATAGGAGCAATTATTCCTACCTCATACATTCGTTTGATTTCATTTTCAATTAGGGGAAGAAGTACAGGGTTAATTCTTCTTAGTTTCTATTTGTATGGCTTCTGATTTTCTTTAAGGGGTATAGTATGTTGAATTACAGAGGTATCATAAGATTTGAGATCCTCATAACTCCAGGCAAAAATGTCCTAGAATTATTTGAACAGTTCAACATATTTAAGCTTTTCATTAGGGGGCAAGGTTTTGGACAATTTTATCATTTTTGGATTTTCCTCAGTCCCTATGTTGCAGTCTTCAATGTCAGCTTTTATAGGTTGCATTTTAGGCTTCTTTGGGATATCATTAGAATCAAAGAAATCTTCTATGGGAGTTAATCCTTTGGGTAAACAATTATCTTTCAAATCAATAACTTCAGCTTCTCCTTCTACCATTTCATCAATAGCTATCTCTTTAAGATCCTGCATTTCTTCTTTGGTAAAGTTTGTGGGATGCAGACTTTGAATTGCACTTTCTATCGAAATGTTTGTTTGTAATTTTTCTGTTTGATCAAACTCATTGATAGTGTCAAGGTCTATATTAGTGCTGGAAAATTCTTCCTCTAGAGTTAAAATTTTTTTGATCTAGATATCATTGTCAAACACTTGCCAATTTTTTACATTATCAGGTATGGCTGGTCTATGTCTGATCTCAACTATGAACTGATGATTAGGTTCAAACAGAAATTTGCTAGTGCTAGCAAATGTTGCCAAGTTGTGGGCATGCAAATTATGCTTTCTTGGGACTTTGGCAAGTCGTGTTTCATGAAATGTGTTGAGGATTTCAATTATTGTTCCTCTAGAGGCTCTCAGTCTGGGATCAATTGTGAGGAAGTTTCCTTTTATTTGTTGAATTACTAAATTAGAGTCTCCCAAAACTGATATTTTGTTTGCCCCCAGACTTTTGAGCAGTTTAAGTCCTAGCAACAGGGCTTCATATTCAGCCATGTTATTGGTGCATTTAAAGTTTAACATATAAGCATGACCCTCAGCATGGTCGTTCTCTAGATTATGCACCCAAGTTTCAGCTCCTGCTCCTAATTTGTTGACGGAACCATCAAATTCTAAAGACCAAAGGGTTTCATGTTCATAGTCAGTGTTAGGGGTCTGAATGATTTGCTTTATGGGCAGATACATTTCTTTACTTTCAGTTGGTTTCTCTTGGTCATCTGGTGTATCGTTATTCTCAGAAATTTCTTGAATATGAGCACTAGAGTTTTTGTTTGAAATTTATGCTTGTTCAAATGTTAAAACTTTGATATCAGCTGGGGGATTTGTTTCAGCATTAAAGAGAATGAAGGAGTCTAAGTCAGAGTGTATGGAGTAGATAGGGAAATTCTGGGGCTTCTCTTGACTACTTACCACATACTTCATTAAGGTCTCTCTATATAACTTCTTTGGTTGCCCAAATATTGAAATAGTTGCATAAGACATGTCCAATTGTAATGATCCTTGCAGTTTTGCTCCCCAAGACCTAGACAACAACATGCCATATTTGGGTGGAATGTCAGCTACCACTATGTCCATTAAAAATAGTTTTAGCAGGGTATTGAACTAGGGATACACATACATCCTTGATTAATCCTAGACACCTGACCTGGCTTGAATCAAAAGAAAATAAGTCTTTGTATGGTCTGGTTATATCTAGCTCCAACTTCTCCATTACAGACTTAGGCATTAAGTTGTGAGAAGCGCTAGAATCAAACATGGCATTATGGAGTATTTTATCATGTATATTCAAACTTACATAAAAAGGAGGAACACCTCCATCTGCTGATTTTCCATTTACCTCTGGTCCAAAAACTAATTCAAGCTGGTCATCAAAGAGATTAACTGAATCTTTGTTCACAGAAACTTGGAGTGATCTACTAATCTACTCTCTGTAGACATCATGCTTAGCCAATTCTGACAATGGCATGGCTATCTTTAATTTTCCTATTTCTGTCCCAAGATTGAAAGGTTTTTCCATTTGGATTTTTGTATTTTGGACAGTGGGATTGTCTTTTACTGTTGTATTTTCTGCGCTTTTCTTCTTTTCAAAAGTGGTATTATGAGCTGAGGTTGGTTGCAAATTGATTTCTAGAGGTTCTTCCACATTTCCTTTGGAAGGAGTGGAAGTGGAAGGTTGACTGTTGGGTAGTTGATTATATGATATATCTTCAATTATTGGGTTTTTTGGGTTAAAATCTGTTCCAGGAAAGACTTGTGCCAAAGGTTTATTGATTTTAATTTTGTTTGGCTGCTTGGCATCTTTATGCTTACATATTTCAGGGACATCTATTCTCCTGCTTCTCAAATTGTATTGCTTGTAAACCTCATAAATAGCTGTATCATATCCTTCCCTGAAGTCAAATGACTCACCTGACTATGTTTAAAATTTTTCAAGGGTGTCAGCTTCTTGGTCTTCTTGTGTTAAGAAAACTTGTTGTTCATTATTGAGACCCATTAGGTTGATTTGAGTGTCTTCCAGTGGTTCCTCAAAAGTTGAGGCTTCAGCAAAATTTTCTTGAAATGGGGGCCTAATATTTTGATCAGGTACAGACTTTCCAATGTTAGGGTTCTGATTCTTCCTGAAGTTTAGATTTCATGTAGTGTTGCTAGGTTGGCCATCCCAAGAGGACTTTGTCTCTATGGTTTCTACCCTATCCCCAAGTCTGTCCATTCCTTTAATGATAGCATCTAATTTTTGTTCAAAGGCAGATGGTTCTTCTTTGAAAGGTATCATTCTTTCATCTCTAGCCCGAGCTTGCTTAGAAATCAGGTTAGCCTCTACACTTACAGCTATACTCTGCATTTCCTCCAGGTCTCTAGGAGCTCTTTCCCTAAGTTGATATGCCATATCAGAGTCAAATGCATCAGGGAATTTAATCAGGGATGAATCAGGGGGAGGTCTAAGATTTT
Source organism: Pinus taeda (assembly GCA_000404065.3). NCBI lineage: Eukaryota > Viridiplantae > Streptophyta > Pinopsida > Pinales > Pinaceae > Pinus > Pinus taeda. The sequence continues at coordinate 75,626 of APFE030782626.1, forward strand.
GGGGAATGGCGTTGTAAACATTATTGAATCTGGTGCAGTAATCTTGAACAGTTTTTTGCGCACCTCTTTTCAAGCCTTCATATTATGATAAAATGTGCAGAGGATCTTTCTTCTTTTCCCATTTGTTCAAGAAGGTCTGATAAAGAGCTTGAGGATCATTGATACTGTTTGCAGGGAGGGCTCTAAATCAAGTTCTAACATCTCCAGTTAAGCTTTGGACAAAAATTCTCATTCTAACATCATTATCATCAACTTCATATATTTCAAAATAATTTGTCATTTTCTTAGTATGCTGTTGAGCTGTATATGAGCCTGTACCATCAAAAGGGGTGATTTTGCTTTGATAGTCTTGGGGCATAGTCCCCAGATTGGTAGGTAAGTTCAGAGGAACATATCTATTTGCCATGTTAACTGGGATATGTGTGATAACTGGTGCAGTAGGGACAACAACAGGGATTTGAATAGTGGATGGAAGAGTGGAAGGAGTAGCTTGTGGTTGGGAAGTGTGAGGTGCTAACGGATAACTTAGGGAAGGAGTAGTAATCACAGGAGGATTTGGTGTTTGTTCAGAGGAAAGATCAGTTTGAATGGGGTTCAACAAATGTCTATTAAGATGTGGAGTAACCAATCCTAATCGCAAATTTTCAATGAATATTGGATCTTGAGCTATACGGGTTAATCCAGATTCAGAATTTCAAGATGGTTTACAGAAGGTTCATCCTCAAGGTAAGTTGGCCTTACAGGACATGATTTTGATATGGATAAAGGCCGAGTAATAGCATAACTTTCTGGTTTCTATTTTCTTCTAAGGATTTTAGGAATCAGATTAGGATTCTCAAACGCCGGTGGTGGGTTTGGATCAGGATGTGATCTGGTGTAACGAATCCTTTCTGAAGCCAGGCTTCCAAGTGTATTTTTAGTTTTTCTGTAAACAGGTTTAATCACTACAACTTTAACAGTTTCCTTAAGACACTTCAGATATAACAATTGTGAACTTTTCTTAAAGACTTATAAGGAAGGGACTGATCAGATATTTGAAACTAATTGCCCAATCTATAAGCTAGACCAGAGATAGACTGAAGTAGCATTCATTTACTTCTGCCATTGCAAAGCAAAATCATTTCAAAGGCTACCTGGCTAACTTCAGGCTCTATCTGTAACTTATAAAGTAGATAGTAGTAACAAACAAATTATTCAGGTCCCCAGTGGAGTTGCCAATGATGTTATCACTCAAGTTGTTTCCTAAGAAAGTTGTAAGAAAGGGAATAAGGCCAAGGTAACAACAGACCAATCTTTTAGACACAGATTCTAGCCAATCTGCATCCAGAGAGGGCTCTCTCTTTCTGATTTAACTGTGTTTTGAAAGATGTTAGGCTAGTTATGAGGTTCAGGGGTTTTGTTTGATTGTTGGATGGTGAGATTCAGTAAAACAGAGGTATAAATCTGAGAAGTTCAGTCCATTGGGCTAATGGAGTCTATGAAGATGGATTGTTGGATATGGTTTTGTCACAGAGGATGGCACTACAGAGCAAGGTAATCAAACATGAAATAATTTTAAAGGCTAGAATCAGATGGAATGAATTGTAATGGATGAAGGGCAATTAAGAATCCTTCATCATATAGATAGAGGGAAAGTGAATGATTACTACTAAGAAGCAGTTAAGAATTCCTTAGCAAATAATCAAAATGATAGAATCAAGGGAAACAGGAGAAATTAAGAATTCGTTGTTTATACTTAATTCTGAAGAAAACACAGAGAATAACAAACACTGAAAACAGAGTGCAGTTAAACAAATTCTGAGTTAATATTTTTCTTCATTATTCAGACCATGAAACATAAATGACATAATAGACAATAAAACTACAAAATAGGAGATATAAGGGTATACATTGATCCATAGTTTGATTAAAGAATTCTGTAACAAGTCCTCTGCCATCAATTCCACATCCAGAGAGTCCAACAACAATGGATTCCAACAGCTTTTGTATTCAGAAAATTTCAGTATTACAGCGCAGTCTAAGAAATGCATCACCAACCCCAAATACTTCGAATGGGGAGGTATTTATACAAAATATGTTTACAAAATATCTGATAGAGATAATATCTAGTGATGAGTTATTGTTTTACAAGAGATGGAGACACGTAGTCTTGAAAACAGGGAAGAAATAAATGAAGAAATAAATGATGTTGTGCTGGCTGCTCCACTTGGTCAGATGTGCTGGCTGCAGCCCTTGTAAGTCGGTCTTCAGTTGTTTTCTACTGACATTATGCGTTGGCCACTCATGCTTTCTCGAGTGTCTTTAATTATGATGTGATACTCTTTAACTCATACAATCTTCATTTATTTATGTTTACTTACCTTATGGTAAATGATGAAAAACATTCAATTCACTAAAGATACCAAAGATATGTCTACAGGATTTCTAGCATACTTTGCCACCACTGCTCTTCTGGTAACTTATGTCTCTGCAGCTTTCTTAAAGTCTCATCAGTCTCTATGTACCTGAAGAAATTAGGTGGGATAGTGAACAAATGTTTCACCTCATGCTCAATGTAAAATAAATTCTCCAATTTGTCGTAAAGGGTTTGGCCAGATGGGAGTGCCTTCTCTGCTGAAGTACTTGATGATGCATTTACCTCATCAGCAACATATTTATTCAAATTCTGTGTGTACTCTACATGTCTCATCAGGCGTTCATTACTTCCCAACGAACTTGGCAAACCATTTTCATGCAAAACTATAAATCTTTCTGTGAAAGAATCAATCTCCACCTGCATGTCCTGGCATCTCCTTTCCAAGTTTTGCATTAGAGTTCTCATCGTTAGAAATTTCTTGATATGCAGAATGGTGTCTATTCTGTCTCTGATTTGCAGTGCCTCTAGTTCTTCACTGGTTTTGGTGTTCAAAAAGTGTATTAGCTTGTTAGCTTGTTCAAGCATGTGTCCCAATAAAGCTCTGGTTTTTTGAATCTCCACTTGGGCTGTTGCTATCAGGTCAATCTGCTCATAAATGACTTGGATAGATCTCCACACATTAGTAAGAGATTTATTGATGTTGGCCCACAAAATTCCTCTGATTTCTACCAGAGGTTTATCTAGAGAGAGATCCTTTTCCAATGCTCTCACTTTGTTTTCCAATGCTTTAACCTCCCTTGTTTTCTCTGCTACACTCATTTTGGATTTATCATAATTTTTCTCTACTTTTGCCAATTGTTCCTTGACCAATTTCAATTCAGATACTTGGAGTCTTAATTCCTCCATGTCTTTTATTAATTCATGTGTGGTCATGGTAGTGCTGCTGCATGGTGCTGTTGTTGTTTGTGTTGTGGTTGCTGGAACAGTGGAAGGCAGTGCTATTACAACTATGGAAGGGGCAATTGTGACTGCAGGGATTACCTTGGGTGACTGGGAGGTTGACTCTCCTTGTTTTTCCTTTAGATCTTTCTGAAGTGCCTGCTCTGTCTCACCCAATCTCTCATTAAGCCTCATAAGCAGGTCCATCATGTCTTCTTCTGACTTCTGCTGCACAACTTCTGCAGTCTATGGATGCATGGTAAGAGGCATTTTCAGCTGTTTTCTGAGGGCAACAATGTTCTCTTCTTTCTTCTTTATTAGCACCTTAATGCCTTTGGCATCTTTGGGATCAGGTCCCAGCTCAATAATGATATCCTCCAAATATTTTATCCTGTTGTCCTTGGCTAGAGAAGAGGCTTTCTCTAAATCTAGCTGAGCAGAGGTGTTGTTTAATGAGTTTTGCAATTTGTGAGCCAACATCACTTTATTTGCCAGCGTGGAGTAGACCATCTCTCCAGTTTGTTTATGTAGCTCAATCTGGTCCATAGGATGAATGTCCTTGGCTAAGACCTCCAGATTTGTCCTGATATAGTCAGCTACTGACTGTGGCTGTTGGACCTTGGGCTTGAAGTAACTCATGATCATTTTTCCCTCTTTAATGTCATAAGCAGACATCAACCTTTGCTGGTTTGTGGGGGCCATCTTGAGGTATTGATTGTAAATCTGTATCCTCAGTGGGTCATTCCGGGCTTTAATCTCCATGAATGTTCTTTTGATATCAGAAGCTTGCTTGCTTTGTGGCTTGGTGGATGAAACTTCTACACTATGTCACCTCTCTAGCTCCTGCCCGTGCGAGCTACTTGATGTTTCTACTACCGGGGATGTTTCTTGACTGACTATCTTCTCCCCTTGAAGACTGCCTGTGGTTTCCTTAATAAATTCATCTTCTAATAGAGGGTTCATTCTCTGCCTTTTTTTCCCTGGTTTCTCTGTAGGCCCACTGATAGGTGTGCCCTCTTCTCTGTCCCTCTTCTTACCTTTTTCCTTGTTTAGAGGAGTCTGCAATGCAAGAATCTCTGATACTTTGGTTTGAACAGGAGGAATTTGCCCCTGCTGATCTGCCATTTCAGGCTTTTGTGTGTCCACCACTTCCTTGCCCTTTTATGTCCCTGTAACTGGTGTGCTGACCTCTTGTGCACGCTACTGGGAAGTTCCAACAGAGGATGTACCAGCTCCTGTTTGTTGTGGCAGCTTGAAAGATATTTGTCCAAAAGAGTCCAGGTCAAGGGTCTTTTCAAGGTCTTTCATAGCTTTTTCCATTTTTTCGTGTTCAGTAATTTATTCTATTAATGTACCCTCTATCCACTCATACAAATTAGCATACTATTCAATTTCAAGGATGTTATGATGTACATACAATGACAACATGTTTCTTACTTTTCTTTCACTTATAAAACTATTTGGGTCATATGGTACCCACCAAAAACTCTTCTTCAATCTAAGGCGTTCCCCTAGTATCTCCTCAGCATCTTGCCATGCCTCCCTCTTATGGATGATAAAAGGGCCTAACTGGTTTTTTATTCTCAGCTGAGACTTTTTCTTTGCATTACAGAAATGGGTTAAATCTGCATTGATAAGCTGTCTGAAATATTCCAGTGCAAATAGTCTCATGGGCACATATCTAGGCAATTTGAAAGGACACAGCTCACATCCATATATTCTGATTACTGTGTGATTCTGGTAGAAGTACCAATCACCTATTCTATACTGTTTGGAAAGCTATAGTATCTTCTTCATGTCACCAGTGAGCCTAGGAAGGGGATGTCCTATCAACAGAGTGGATGCTGGGTGAATAAATAAGTTAATAAATTCACAGTAGGTTTAAGGACCCTCAAAGGTTTTATGGAAGACTGAACTCCAGAAAATTACAGACCTCTTATTTCCCTTTGAATCCAATTTCCTGATTTGAAATGGAAAGCTATCTAGATGATAGTATAACAGAAGGTGGTATATGAAAGATGAATACTTGAAGACTCCTTCTCTTTCCAAATTTATAAATTGGTCATGGATTTTGTTGGCAATGAAGGTGGCATAGTCATATTTGACAGTAGGGGGTTGTCCTGGAGTAAACATTAACAAGAGAACTAGGGTGATGTCATCGACATATTCACTAGTATTAAATCCCAAAACTAGAGCTATCATGTCAACAATAAGTTATCCTGTTTTAGTGAACCAGATTTGTAGATAAGGAGGTGGGTCTGTAGGTTGATACTCTGGTAGCATGAACATTTTAGCAATACATGTTATCTCTGAATTGGACAATTTAGAAGGTTGGTCGAGTAAAAATCCCATGGAAAGATGGGCAGGGGGCTTAGTGGGATGGAAATGTATCATCTCATTGATGGATTCAGCAGTTATGTAAAAAAGGACAGTTTCAGAAGGAGATCTACTGGTTTCGGAAGGACACATAACCGCTCTTCGGACAGGGTCATAGTTGGCGCAGCATTGGTGGATTATGTCTGGGAAGACATGGACAGAGGGGAGGAAATATCTGGGTAGGTTGGATTCCCAAATTCCATAAACATCAGAGTTATTTGCATGGCTGTCCCTGATTTGGCAGAAGGTTTGAAGATGGTTGACAGAAGTAGTTATGTCTTTAATTTGAAAATCTTTCTTAGCCAAGGACAAATAGTCCTGGTCTTTATGAGGTGCATTCAAAGGAGCAACATTGAGGGTTGTGGGAGCTTCCACGTTTGGTTCTTGTGTTTTCAAACTGGAAGTCGGGCTTTTGCAGGAACAATGGGCTAGACAGTGGTTATGGTGTCTTCGTACAATAGCTACAGACTGTATTTAGCTTGAGCTTAGCTTTTTGGGTAAAATTCATAGAGGAAAAATGAAATTACAGGTTCGGGAAGTGAATTTAGGTAAATACCTGTTTTTTAAAGGCAAACAATGCAATTGGAGGTTGCAGGATAAGCAGAAGTGCACGATACTAGAATTTGTTGGCCAGGTGGTGGATTGGATGTTCGAGCAATCAACCAGACGTAATTTGCATGAATACAGTGCGCAGAAGAAAATGGATGAAAATGACAATTTACCGAGTTTTTAACAAAATTTGGCTTTCGCGGGGCTTTTTTGGCGTTTTTGGTTGGATGACGTCATCGGGATGTGACGTGTTGTCGTTTAGCGGAAGGGTGGATGGTGACGTGGCTGCGTCGTGGTGGTCATGTTAGTGAAGGGTCAGCGGGAGGGCGGTAAGCTGTTTGGCCTGCACCGCTTATGGGCTAAAGTGGTTTTTGACAGGGGGTCGTGAGTAGCGCGGGCGGTCGACACGCGTCCTAGTACGGACAGTGATACCACCAATCCCTCGGGTGGTAAAGTTCAGAAGTTATGGGGTCACGATATGAGCGCCAACCGTCGGATGTGAGGGTGCTGATCGGACGGTGGGCAAGCTTCGGAGGTGACAGATGGTTAATGCACAGGGGCCCAACATTAAAAAAAAAATTGTTTTTAATGATATCGGGGTAGATTTGACTGGTCTGCGGGTTTAAGTTATTAATTAATGTGAGATTAATTAATTCTTTTGAACGCGTGGTGGGAAGGTTATCAATAGGTTCCAAATGAACCAATTAGTCCCTTGTTTATCAAGTGGTTATGGTTATAACTAACCGGGGGCAGGATATTAGTATTTTTGGGGTTTTCCACGTATATTTATATAATACGGGAGGGGAACAAATTTATAGGGATTTAAATAATATATGTTAAAAATTAATATGGATTTTGAAATGAAACTAAAAGCGCCAAGTTTAATGTTAGGAAACTTAGGTTTAAAGGGGAAAAGAGGGGATTTTCACAAGAAATGTGGCTATTGTTCCTAAGTAACTGGAGCTCTACTTCGGCATTTGATGAAAAATGGGATGAGTGATTTTAAGGATATCAAGCAGATCTCAATACCTTTAAGGGAAATTAGTAACTAACTTGGGAAAAAGTGAAGGGGAGTTAGTCACAAAACTTGCCTCACTTGAGCTGCATCAAAGTACCTATTTTGCACTTGTGATGGGACTAAAATTTTAACATATTCACACAATACATCACAAGTCACATTCAGCAACATCAATTTACCTACCCAGTCTACTTCGGCTAACATTTTTTCTTCTTTTCTTTGGGTGCATTTGGACTAGCGAACCCTTATACTTTTTCTTTTCATTGCATGATAAAGCTATCTCAATCTACACTTATTCCTTCCAAGGGCTCATATTGAACTGTTGAGTTCCTTTGTTTCTCTACCTATCTATTTATCTACCCAGAATGAATAGTTTGGACGGATCTTATTCTTTATCTCTAAAAACTAGTAAAATGAAAACATGAACTAGCCAAGATTAAGTTGTTTGGCCATTCATCCATGGTAGCATAAATCAACAATCTGCACATCATCAGATCTTTGCAAAATAGAATAGTAGTGGCATTTTGGACTTGCACACTTTCATGGTCCTTTGATTTGGGGTTCATTTATTTCACTTTTTTGACCATTCATTCTTTTTTGCCCTTTGATTTTTCTTTTAGGGCATACCCTCTTTACATTTTTTAAACTTTTTGATTTCTTAAGAATATGGAAAACCTTTGCAACGCGAAAAAGGTATGAACATATTACAGAGCTTACCCATGCTAATCATGAAATATGACACCTATTGGTATAAGAGCATAACAATAGTAGTAGTAGTATCAGTAATAATAATATTAATAATTGTGATGTTGCATTATTTAATAATGATACAAAGAATTATAGTTCTAGGAATAATAACATAAGAAGTAGTAGTAATAATGTGGTTAACATGCAGTTAAACAACTTTGATATAAACAATAATTTTATGTTTAAGAAGAATTGTAATATCAATAATAATATTAATTTTCCCCTGCCTTCTCATATTAGTAATAAGGTTATCAATTTATCTAGTTTCTCCTTCCCCCTTCAGTTTTTACGCTTTTGGGTAAAGGTTTAAATTTTGCCTTGGCCCCTAAGAAAATTCCAGTTGATTACATTATTTGTGACATAGAGTGTGGGATTAGAGGTTTACCGCATAGTATTAAGAAAACTATTAGGCAAGATTGTGCCGTTGTCCTAAGGAAGGAAAAGCCCCCGAAGAGCAACCTTAGCTGGGGAGAAATTGTAGCCCTTAGATCCTTAAACTAGAACAAAGATATTGTTGTTCTGAAAGCTGACAAAGGGGGGGGGGGGGCGGGGCGCTGTCATTCTTAACAAAGTTGATTACCGCAGTAAGATGTTGGATCATCTTCATAACAGTGGAAGCTATAAGAAGCTTCCCAAAAACCCGTTAAAGAAGATTTCTAGCAATGTGCATCTTTCCCTTAAATCTAGTAGCTCAGTGAGTTCGCTTCATTGAGAGCAATCCCATCACTCCTAGAATCTATGGACTCCCTAAGATTCACAAGGAAGGAGCTCCCCTAAGGCCCATTGTCAACACCATTGGAGGTCCTACCTACCTTCTTGCTAAGTTCCTTTCCTTAAAGCTTAAGCCCTTAGTTGGTCGTACAGAGTCCTTCGTCAAAGACTCTACTTCCTTTATTGAGGAGCTCAAGGACATTAAAATTGACCCTGGGGACATTCTTGTTAGTTTTGATGTAGTCTCCTTGTACACTTGCATCCCTATAAATGAGGCCATGAAGGTGATCAACTGCCTAACAGATCCTGATACCACTCAGTTAGTTGATATATGCCTCACTTCCATCTTTTTCAGTTTTGAAGGGGAGTTCTTTGAGCAAACTTGTGGGGTTTCCATGGGATCACCCCTATCCCCTGTCGTTGCGAATATTTTTACGTAAGATTTTGAATCCAAAGCTCTAATCTCAGCCCGCCTCCTGCCTAAGCTTTGGAAAAGATATGTAGATCACACTAATGTCATCTGGTCTCATGGCCAAGAGGAGTTAGGTCTTTGATCATCTCAATAGTCAATCCTCAACCATTAAGTTCACCATGGAACAGGAAGTCGATGGTTGCCTCCCTTTCCTTGATATTCTTATTTCTAAGAATAATGATGGTTCCCTATCCCACCAAGTGTTTTGAAAGAAAACACATATGGAGCAGTATCTTCATGCCAGTTCCCACCATTTCTCGGCTTAGAAGTTGTGGGTTCTCAACACCCTCGCTACTCTTGCCCTAAGGATCTATGATGAAAAGAGCTTCGAGAAAGAGAAATCCCATATCCTTAATGTCCTTATTGAAAATGGTTATAGTAGATACCTGGGTCAGAAAGCCTTCCTCAAAGCTGCCAAAAATATGTTAAATAAAAGAGAATCGAAAGAGCAGGTCTCAGGTGTCCACCTTCTGTTTGTGCAAGAGACCACTGATAATATTGAAAGGATTCTTAAGAAACATAATGTCCCCTCGACTTTTAGACCCCTTAACACCACTCGTAAGTCCCTCAAATCAGTGAAGGATCCTATCATCCATAAGGACATGAAGGGGGTTTATATTATTCCTTGTTCCTGTGGAACCCTCTATATTGGTGAGACTGGATGCTCCATTAATCAGAGGATTAGTGAGCACACAGTGGACCTTAAACATAGGAGAACCAAGTCTTCCGCTTTAGCAGAGCATGTGTAGAAAACCAAACATCATGTTTGTATCGAGGAGGCTAGTGTTATTGCTAGAGTTTCGCAGTTCCATCACCGTAAATTTAGGGAAGCCCTTGAGATTGAAAAAAGCCCAAGCAATCTCAATCGAGAAGACGACTGGAAGATCAGTAGTTGCTAGGTCCCAGCCCTCACTTCCTAATCATTCTTCACTTCCTCCCCTCCCTCTTTTTATAGCTTGTTTTATTTCTCTTATAAGTTAGTTTCCCCTTGTTATCCCCTCTCTTTTGCCTTTGTTTTTTGATGGGTTGTTTATATAAATATTTTAATAGCATTTAGTTTATGCTATATACTAATAATTCAACTTAATTAATATAAGGAAAATAATTTCTTTAATATTGAAATCGTTCTATTAGAATATGTTTTTATTGGTTTATTATTAAAATAATTAAACATTTTAACAATTAAATAAACAATTTAACAATTAAATATATTTAAAATTTAGATTATTAAAGATTTATTCATACTATATAATACTTAAATATTTATTTTAATATTAAATTAAATTTTATAATAAAAATTAAATAAATCTAGAATATTAATACCTTTTTATGTATATTCTAGTTCCATTTATTTTAATTTTAATATTATTATAACTATTAATTTTAATAATTATTGAAATCCATAACTTTAACTTAATTTAGAATATAGTTTTTCCCCCCTTTTCCCTAGGTCCGGTCCAACTAGCCATTTCCTAGTCTAATATAGCCATTAGTTAGTCAATATAGCTATTGCCTAGTAAAAAATTATAGCCGTTGGATGTCCTTCTTTGACTATTTAACATGCAATCTAGATCTGATTCTTCAACTTGTCCTGACGATGAACCACACTAGTTCGTCGATAAATGAAATATCATGTGATTTACATCAAAAAATATCTCATAAAAGGTAAGGATGTCGAGGATACAAAACCATTGAAGAGGTACCCAATTTTGAAATATTTTTAGGATTTGTTCCCAGCAGATATTTCAGAGTTATCATGTCACACAAAAGTGGACTTTTCTATTGAGTTGTTACCAGGGGAAACACCAGCATCAAAGTCACCTTATAGGATGACCACTCCAAAGTTAGTGGAATTGAAGTTGTAGTTAAAGGAAATGCTTGGCAAGGGATACATTAGGCCATGTGTGTCGCCTTGGGGTGCACCAATGCTGTCTGTGAAGAAGAAGGATGTTTCTCTCAGGTTGTGCATTGATTATAGACAGTTGAAAAAGGTTAGGATCAAGAATCGGTATCCATTGTCGAGTATTGATGAATTGTTTGATCAGTTGAAAGGAGCAATAGTGTTCTCGAAGATTGGTTTGAGATCAGGATATTAGCAGGTACACATCAAAGAAGAGGACTCTACAATACTGCTTCCCAAACAAGGTTTGGGCATTATGAGTTTGTTGTGGTTCCTTTTGGTTTGACTAATGCTCCAACTACTTTCATGTGTTTGATGAATAGTGTGTTGTGTCCTTATCTAGATACGTTTGTGATTGAATTCATTGATGATATATTGACATATTTTGAGAACAAGGAAGAGCATGTCAAACAATTAGCAATCAATATTGAGATTACTAAGAGAGATTACTAAGAAAGAAAACTTCACCAAAATTCTGTAGAGAGTTTTAGTTCATGCCTTAATAAGAAGGAAACATGTACGAAAGTTCCATTCGCCAATGCCCCAACGAGATGATGTCAGCGAAACATAAGTCCAGTTACTTGAGTGTAGACCTTTTTTTTTAAAGTTTGTATGTATCAAAACCTATCAAAATAAAACTAGCAACAGTCTGATAGAACGGTAGATGAGTGTAGAGGGATAGAACGGTAGATGAGTGTAGAGTGATTTAGAACAATAGATGAGTGTAGAGGGATAGAACGGTAGATGAGTGTAGAGTGATTTAGAACGGTAGATGAGTGTAGAGGGATAGAACGGTAGATGACTGTAGAGTGATTCAGAGGTAGCATGGTAAGAAATAAGGACAATAAGGATGTGGATGGGAAGAAATGAAGAATCAAGAGGCCAGAGTAATTGGAAGAAACTGGAATATAGACATTTAAAAATAAATTTTGCGGTCACATTTAGTTATACAAAATGAATAAGCGGAACAAATTAAGATAATTTAGGTAAAATTGTTAATTGTATGTGATTGCTTTGAGTGCACTATTTATCCTAAAATCAAACCCATTTGAATATATTGAAAGAATTTGCAAGGCTATAAAAGTTAATAATCATATTTATTGGTGTGGGAAAGTTTTGTTTGGTGTAAATATTTCTACTTGCTTTCATATCTATTCTTTATTACATTATTTTAATTTATTGTAAGGTATTTTAGTTTATTGTATCTCCAATCTTGCTTGATCAAATTTATTCCTTAAGTAAATAATTGGAATATATGTCAGATTGTTAAACAGTATAATTTGGAGAAGCTTTATTTTCAACGTCTAAAATGTTAAAGGGGTTTTTTGTTATTTTTTATTATTATTATGGTGAATTGGTTTTTTCATTTAATATTTTGGGAAATTGTCAAAGAATATAATTTGGAGATGAGTTATTTTCAGCATCTAAAATGTTAAAGGGATCTGTTGTTATTTTTTTATTATGGTGAATTGGTTTTTTTATTTAATATTCTAGGATTGTTGAGCAAATTACTGATTGTTGTCATTATTGTATGATAATTTCTTATCCTATTCCATGCCATTTCCATTATTATGTCATGGTTCAAACCTCCTCATTGTTAGGTTTTATTGTTATAGTTGAATGGTGTATAATTTTTTTGGCATTGTTCATGTCTTATTATATGTGAACCTAATGCACCGAAGATAATAGCAATCTAATTTTACATTTAGATATACATTTTTTTAGAGTTGTGAATCCATGTTTTTCATATTTACATTCAGATATACAATTTGTTAGAGTTGTGAATCCATGTTTTTCATGTTGCATTTCTTTTTATACGAACAAAATATTGTTATACAAGGTATCATCATGCTTATAATTTTGATCTTCTCTACAAAAATAGTCTCTCCTAGGGCTATCTCTGTTTGAGCTAAAAACTTTTGGTAGTTAGTGGAAACATTGATATTAAGCAGTATATCACTAAAAATGATATGTGAATATAATTTTGAGGGACATGAAGAGTGTGAGAGAAAACTTATATAAGTTTTTCTTTTGATTGTTCCTCTTTTGGCAGGAGTGGCATGAATTGAGGATTTTGTTACCACCCATTCAACTCTATATAAGAACCTAAAATAGTAGGAAGATGTCCATATGACATTAGAAGCTGCTTGTTTATAAGGTTTCTTTAATAAAATGCTACAAATTGCCTCTTTGTTGGTTGCTACAATATAAGGGCATCCACATGTTGTGATCTTCATCAACAATGAGGACATTTACAAGCATTACAAGCATTATCTTATCAAGTGTCATAATCCATTATACATTTTTCTATCTCGTTGAATGTTCAATGGGGAATTAATTGTACTTTGAAGCAGATCTTTGAAATGGTTTTTCTTAGAATAATCCTTAGCCTTCTTCAACATTTAATCCCGTGAAAAAATAAGAAACTTTCCATTTTTTTTAATGGGGAACCATGCATATTTTCTTCTTTTGTGCCTTAGTTGATTTTCAATGCAGCACAAGTTACAGTAATATGGTAAAATCATAAAAAGAAATATAGTTAGCACAGTTCAGTTGAAGAGTCTAAATAGTTCAAGAAACTTCGCATAGCCATAACATAGAAGATAACATATTAATACACCATGTTATTGTCTTTTTCTCATCATACCAAGTTCATGGAGATTTTGCGTCTAGTAAAGAAGAAGGGAACAAAAGGAGTGTAATATAACACACACATTTTCTTCTTTTCAGTTTTCATTAAATTCGACCATATTGCAAAAATTCCAGTTACATGGGTAAAATCATTATAAAGAACTAGTTAGAACAAATTAAAGTTAAAGATCCTAAATAGTTGTAGACCACACTGCAAATGTTGCCTCTCCACCATGGCCCTTTTCAAATTTTGCCTGTAAGGTCCCAACTTTTGTAATTGGTGAGTAGCTCCAACATCAGTAGATTTATAAGGCCAACCTTTTCCCAATGGTGGCATGTTCTCTCCCTTTTTAAGGTACTCTCCATTTCGTTTTGAGCCCTAATGTCTTTTCCACAAACAAGGGAGGTAGTTTCCAAACTGATTTGCATAGCTACTTGAAGAAAATTACGAGTCTCTACATTTCTTTGAATCCTTTTGACTCTCAGTGAATAATCTATTCGGCTTAAAACATCCAATTTCATCCAATTCTATGATCGAAGCTTCAAGCTCAACTTGATAATAGAGTCGTAGTACTGGGCTTCACACTACCCTTTAGCATCATGAATAGTAGAATTGAAAACTAAAGGCATCATTCATAGTTGTGATTTGAAGGGATTAAACCAATTTAAATGGTATTTAATTTAAAAAGTAATTATTATTGGTTGAGATATTTCCTTAAGAAATATTTGGGGCATTTTCTCTCATTGTGAAGATGGTGCTTAAAGTGTTAAGTAGTAAGGTTTTAGTTTGGAGTGTGTGGGATCAAGTGCCTCTGCAAGCGAACAAGATGAGGAAGTGGGTTGTGCCAATTGCTCTGTTACTACTCATCATTCTCACATTTATCCTGCATCATAATCCCCATCTTAGAGCCAATGCGTAGGAAGTGAGCCTTGCAAATGAGAATGCTAGTCCGCCGAAGGTGGAGGAAGGCATAGCTAGAGTCATTCCATATGCACTCTCTACTCATGCAAATGTTGCGTAGAGGGAGTAAAAGTCTATTTCCTGAAAGACATTGCGGGCCATTGCCTAGAAATTGGAGTTGCAGGTAGAGGTTTCGAGTTTGATGGATATCCTCATCAACTCTCTCTACATCAAAATTGATATGTTCTTGCGATAACTCATCTCAAATGTCTTAAATGTTTTGGTTTTTTGGCTCTCATAAACAAGAATGTGTTAGGAGAAGGTGACAATACCAGGTTGGATATCAAGATCAATTTGGATAAAGAGAAAAAGATACCTTCAATCCGAGATTGTGGGATAGGAATAACTAAGGAGGACCTCATAAAAAATCTAGGGACAATGGACAAATATGGATCTCCAGTTTTTCTAGAATAAATACAAAAAGGTGGAGATTTGAACCTTATTAGCATACATAGAATGAACCACTTGGAATTGGCATGAAGATCATATTACACCTTAAAGATGAAGCCAACGAATATTTGGATGAGAGTAAATTAAAAAATCTGGTAAAGAAATATTCTGAATTCATTAATTTCCCCATATATCTCTGGGAAAGAAAAGAAGTTGTTGTATAGGTCCCAGCAGATGAAGAATCTGAATCCAATGAGGAACGGGAATCAGAATCCAATAGTAACCGTAGGTCAACTCCCAGGTCCCAACAGTTGAAGAGGTCCTAACAGATGAAGGATTAGAATCCAACGATGACTGTAGGCCAATTGTCTCACAGACATCAGCGTCGTTTGATCATATCCTTCTGCTGTTATACAAGCTGCTCAAGCTCTGTGATAAGAGAACCTCGAATGTGACTCTTCAAGACATGATGACCTGGACCATAACAAAACCTTACATGAGATCAAAAAATTTCTATAGTAATAGATGACGAATCTCTACATTGTCAACAAGAGGAAACTTCAACCCTTTTAGTACAACAAAGGTGATATATTATTTCATCCCAAGGTGTTTTGGGGATAAACCAGCCCCTGGTTTAACTTTGGAGCTCATGAGAATTAGTTCTGATCTTCGAAATGTTCATTTTCTTCTTAGCACTGGTAAAGACAGAAAGATAATTATGGTTAGCAAGAGTGGGGTTGATCATCTGCTTATAATACCTTAGCTTCCTTTCCCCTCTAGCTCGTTATCATCCCATAAGTTATCCTTAAATTTAGAAGTAAACATATTTTTAATATTATCCTTACTCTCTAAGATGATCTCCTTGTTTATAGAACAATGTTTGAACAAAGAATAAGCATCCTTTACCACTCTTTTGGCTTCCATGTTGTACAAATTCTTCTTATACATCGAATACTTGAACATGACCATGCTTCCAATGGGGAAAATGCTAGCTTCAATAAAAATGATGGAATAAGGGGTATTTCCTTTAATCTTGAGGTTGTAAGTTATAAAATGCTTTTGAATCAACTCAATCTTCCTCCACTAATCTCTAGATATATTTCTTTTGATACATGACTTACAAAATTTTAATTTAATTATCAATACTTATTAAGTGGATCATAAAGATTTAACATCCACAAAATATTTTTAATCACAATCATGATAGAGATTTATGTCATTTTCAATTTAATTAAAAATATATCATGTGGAAAAGTGTTATTAAACTATAATGTCTTACTATTGTTTAATTATAAGTTTTTTTCTTTCATGCACATATTTTTTATATTTCTTATTGATTATTTTTATAACCTACAATAATAACAATTTAAAATAAAAATATAATTTAATTAATTTTTATCAGTTTTTAATTTTCATAATGATGATGATGATGATGATGATGGTTAACTTCCACTGATACCAAACATTGGTATATCGGACCTAAAGAAACAATTTATTTATTTTGATTTAAGATTTTATTCCTATGCTCAAAAAGCTTGGAGAGAAGCCTCCCGAGCTCACTATAATTTTGAAATTGTAAGAGGTTAGGAAGGTTAGTATTGTAACAGAGATTGTGAAACTAAGATCTAATGTGGTTGTACGCGAGGCACTCTAAGAGGAAGTTGTTTTCATCCCCGATGTTACTATTCTCACATATATGGCGTCCTTTCTATCCATGGTGTTTTAGGAACTGCCCAACGTCCTGTTTCACTAGGAGCTCATGAGAATTCATTCTAATCTTTGCTATATTAATTTTCTTCTTTGAGCTAGTTAAAATAGAGAGATACTTTTGATCTTCTAGGGTTGGGTTGATGACCTTCTTAAAATAATTTAATTTTCCTTTAGCCGCTAAATCTTTCTCACACCACATTTTTTCTTTGAACCTAGAAGTAGCAATATCTTTAATGTTATTTATGTTTTGCAATGCATCATTCTCGTTGATCTCCCAATAGTTTAACCAGGCCCTTGTGTCTTTATGCCACCCCAGAATGAGACTTAGGTGGTTTTGGCTGGAATTTAAAGCTAGCTTAGGAAGTCTATGATTGTCTATGTTATTGAGTTTGTGCCTGTACAGCAGAAACCTAATCATAGCTAGGCCCTCAATAGGGGAAAGACCTGCTTCTATAAGGAGAATAGGATAGGGTGTATTATTTTTAATTTTCAAGTTATAAGTTATAAAACGCTTCTGGATTTTCTCAATATTTCTTCATGATTCTCTAGAGATGCTGCAACCGCAAACCTCACAGCCATATAAGATAACAGTAGTAACTAAAGTTTCAAAGAGGAACTTCTTTTTATCCCACATTATGAGGTTTGTTGTTTTACAATTGTTTTCAAGACCAAAATAAGCTTTCCACCCCCTATTAATCCTTTTCTCAATGCTATGGTTCAAGTTGAGCTTGTGATGAATATCAATTCCTAGGTACTTGTAAGAATACACTTCCTCCAAGTTATTATTGTCATACATAAAATTAGCGTAAGTTTCCTGCTTGGATTTGAGAATCATAACTTTTGTTTTGTCAGTGTTAACAGTCATACCCATGGTAGAGCAGAAATCCTTAAGAAGCCTGAGTTGCTTATTAAGATCAGATGGGCACCTTGCGAAAAGAACAATATCCTCAGCATAGAAAAGAAGGATGATGGCTATCCTAGCTAAGATCGTGCCATCACATCCTATTTCCTCTAAATAGCCTTAGAGCTTATCGATGTAAACGCCAAATAGGGTTAGTTTGGCAATTACATTCTCGTATAACCTTATAGTGGCAGCTCTCAACTCGAGAGGAACCTTTATCTCTTCTAACCTATTCCAAAGGTTGTATCTAGGAACCGTATCGAAAGCCTTTCTAAAGTCTAAAAAGCAAAAAAAAAAATTGGATTTATCATTACGACATTCCTCCGCAATGATCCTAAGCATAACGAGGTGGTCTGTTGTTGAGTGATGCCTTCTGAAGCCTGCTTGGCCTTTAGCCCACTAACCTTCACTTTCAAGCCATATGATTAACTTCTTTTCCAAAATAATACCATATAACTTGGCTAAGAGAGGGCTGATCATAATTGTCCGATAATTAGAGGGGTTATTTGTATCCCCACTTTTAAAAATAGGGATAATGAGGCTCTCAATCCAAGGTTTAGGGAACCCTTGCTTCACTGCTTGATTGAAAAGCTTGTGGATGTGGGGGATGAGGACAGGACCTCCAATTTTTAAGATTTCCACCTAGTAACCTTCAATGTCCTTAGCTTTCCCATTAGTGAGGCGATTAACCCCAAACTTAATATCTTCTAAAGAGAAAACTTCTTTCGTTGTGAGCAAGGTTTCCAAATTATCCATGACATTTGGAGATTCATAAAGATTTTTAAGATAAGAATTCCAATCGTGAAGAGCAATTTTATTATTATCTTTAGTCTTCCTAGTCAGAATTTGTCTCCAAAATTTCTTAGGAGCTATCTTAGAGAGGTGTAAGAGATTCTCCTGTCTTTGACGAATGTAATGCCTCTTTTTCCTTTTACTTAGGGATTTGTATATTTTTATCTTGTCCATTTTAAGAGATTCATCAACAACTTCCTTAATTTCTCTCCTCACACTTTTACAATCTTTGTCATACTATGGATTGGTTTTGCTATTTCTTTTATTATTTGAAACTTCAATTGAGAACTTGTTAATAGAATATGAGAGGGTTGTAGTAAAATTATGATAGAGGTCTTCTATGTTGTCTATACTAGATAAAGGAAGAAAATTAGTTTTTAATTCATTTAGAAAGAGATCATTTTTATTTCTATTAAATATTAAGTTCTTTTGGCTATAAGTATTATTTTCTGTGGGAACTCTATGCATGACAAAATTGAGATTTATAAGTAAAGGCCTATGATCAAAGTCAAGTTTGTGGTCGTTTAAGATGTCAAAATTTATTATTTCGTTGTATAATGGGAGATCGAAAATAACGTAGTCTACCACGCTACTACCAAGTTAATGGATGCAGGTCATCTTGCTAAAATTGGGCCACTTCGTTAGACCGTTGCAAATTATGAGATCCTGAGCACTACAGAGCTTGACTAGCTTCGACCCAAACAAATTTTCCTCGAGGTCTTCAGAGCTCCTTTTGTACCTACTAGCCAAAGTAGGGTCTTCGACTAACCAAATAGGATTATGGTTGGAATGATTGCTTAGAATAATAGCTTGGTTGTTTGAAGTTCGAGCATTAAAGTTACCTATTAAAAGGATATTACCGTCATTCCTTAGGCTATAAATATCATTCTCTAAACCATTGTAAGGGTTAGTTTTATCTAGATTCTTCTTCTTATAGAAGTTAGAATTGATGGGGGAAATAA
Source organism: Pinus taeda (assembly GCA_000404065.3). Classification (NCBI taxonomy): domain Eukaryota; kingdom Viridiplantae; phylum Streptophyta; class Pinopsida; order Pinales; family Pinaceae; genus Pinus; species Pinus taeda. Next base: position 95,041 of record APFE030782626.1, read on the forward strand.
AATATTGCTATGTAGGACTTTTATTATTAATGTCATTGATCTCTATCCAACTATATTGGTTGTGAGGGTCGTTTTTATAAATCCTAGCATGGGGGGAGATGTTCTTCTTAATGTAACAAGCTATCCCCCAATGCCTCTATGGGAGGATTGCTTGTTCCAGGTAGACCATAGCGTAAAGCCATCTATGTTAGGGACCTTAGATTCTTTGTGCTCCCAAGTTTCAACAAGCAAAATAATATCAACATGCATGATAAGCATGATAAGCATCTTAATATGTATTATGGGTTAATGTTTATCAATATTTTCTAACTATTTAATTTATATAATTACTTTGTTAATTAAATATAATTATAATGTTATAACATATATATATAACACACACACACACTACAAATTTCGAATTTCTACTTTCAAAATTTATTTTTATTAAAAAAATAATAAAAATTCTTAAAAAAAAATCAAAAAATAATATATATATATATATATTAATAATATATATATATATAATTCAAATTTCAAAATAAAATTTATATTAAAAAAATATCATTAAAATTAAACTTTATATACATTGTTGAATAGTACGATGAGGAACACTCTTTTCGAGTTGTTCCTTTTTAATGCGATATTTCTAGAATTAACAAAATAGATAGCCCTCGAGTTAGAACTAGTTCAGTTGCCATGGTTAATGTTGTCATGTCTATGAGCTTCTTTATGCATCACACATCTTCAAGCAGGAAAAGCAAGTCCACTAGGGTTACATCAACCCAATCTTTTCATTAAAGAAAGGTGAACCAAGTGCCTAGGATTAGACCTGGAATTTGACGTCTTACGGGATGTATTTCATGTTTCATAACGTATTTGACCAGTGATAAATCTTTTTCAACTTCAAGTTTGACGGGGCTCATAGATGGATAACAAATTCAAATTCAACCCGTCATAATTTATGGTACCTGGTTGAAGCACATAGTAGGTTCTAATTAATTAAATATCACCATAGAACATATATAATATCATTATGCTAATAATTTATTTTCTAGCCTACCCTCCGGGTGTGACCGTGCTAAGTTCACTTTTCGAAATTCTGAATCTGCAGTTTGATAATATGATAGGAAATGTCTTCGAAAATGGTGAGATTGGACCTTGGTAATAAAAAAAGTTCCCTTTTCTGATTCAGTTTGATAATATGATAGGAAAAGTCTTCGAAAATGGTGAGATTGGACCAAATGGTGAGATTGGACCTTGGTAATAAAAATGCAGTTATATGTTGCACATTTAATGAATTTATGTTCTCTTAAGTGAGATATTAGCAAGTTATTTAACCCCCAAAGTAAATTAGTGTTTCTTTACATTAAATTCTGGGAAAGCCTAAATGGATACAAGGCCAGCAGGGTGGCAAAGAAAAGGTAGAAAAGGTGTTGTGTGATTTTTTATATATAGAAATTCGTTAGTATTTGAAGAGGAAGTTTAAAGAGTGTGGGACCATGCATTTCAGTAAATTGGGAATATTGAAGAAGAGGAGGCTTTGTTGGGAAAGTAAAGATTGTTGTTTTATGAATTCTGTCCATGCCGGGCATGTAGCATATTTATTCATTTGGTGTACCTTTCATTTGGGTTTTTTTCAGACCATATATTTCATGACCATATTTTGTTTCGTTTGTTGGGAGGGCGTTGATGCAAATTTGAGATTGATATATATAGAGATCATATTATAGTGCAATTCCTTAATAAAATCATATTTTCACAAAGAATTTGTTGTTTTTCACCGTAGGATTTAATTCAATGATGAGGCTTGGAAAAGTTAGTTTGAATCAGCCTCCACTACTTAAGAAATTACTCAAGGAATCAATGCTTCCAATCTCAAAGCGATTTTCACTAGTACAATAGCTTTCTTGATTTTTTAAGTTATAATTTCAAGAGTTTTTCTCATGTCTTTATTATGGTGTTTTATTCCAACATTATCTAGATTCTACACCATTCATAATATAAATTATCTAACTCATTTGAACCACACTCTCTTCTAAACTATAAAGTTGCTTTATATTGTAATGTGGTTAAAATTCTGTTTTTTCTTCTTAACCTTGGATCTTGAATCTAAGAAAAACAAAACTTTTTATATTTATTTAGTGTCGTCTGTGGAAATAAATGGTTACATAAATAAATGTACAATGCAAACCATGTATAATACAAATATAAAAGAGACACATTGTTGCCTGAATAAATCTTTAGATAAATGGTGATTTCAATTTTGAATATTAACTTATATTATTATAAAATAAGGGCGAATAAAATAAAATCTTAAAAAGAATGGTCATTTAAAATTCAAAGGTTAAGTTAATTTTGTCGTGAACATGCCTTCATATTTCTCATAAAATAGGGTGAATAAAATAAATTAGACATAAGCTTTTTTTCCATGCCCCTTTCCGAGCTCGTTATGAAACGATTATATGCACAAAATATATTTATTTTACTGTGATGCAATGAGATTTAATATAAAAAGTTTGATGTTGATTTTTTATTTATTCATGATTTTTTAAGTAGGTTAATTTAGCAGTTTAAAGGAGTAGTAAGAGTTTTTTTTTCCTGGTCATATTTTATTTATTTATTTATTTTTGTTAATTTTGCTTTAAATTGGGTACGGATTTCTTGAAATTGTAATTTCCAGCTGTAAAAACCTAAAAAATATTGAGTGTTCTAGGAGTCCTTGGAAGGTGCGTTGATCAACTTTCAAACTTGAAATGTTGTTCATTTCATCTGGAAATTTATTTAACTTTTTAAAGATTAATGATTATAAAAAATTGTGCTTTATTAAACAGTGTATTATTAAATAATTTTATTAAAAAATGCCACATGAATTTTTTTTAGATAAGATTAACTTAGAAAGTTGAGATATAAGAATAGTTGCAAAGAGAATTTCCATATAGAAAAATTTACACTTATAAATTTAGATAAAACTTAAAATGAAGGGCATGAAAATTACAAAACCGTCATCAAATTTTCATTTGATGGGCAAAGAGGGTTTGAAATTCCAAGCTTCCCTAGGATGGATGATTTTCAAAGATATTATTGATGGTAGAGAAAAAATATCTAGTTGCAGATTGGATCTATATATATATTGCGAGAAGTGTATTTTTATAATTATTTTTTATTACTTTTTATTGAAGTAATTTGAAGATAATTATATTAATTAATCGTTTAACAAATATTTAAATATTATTTATTATAATATTAATAAATAATGAAGAGAAATATCATATCAAAATGTATAAATTTTTATTTATATTTTTTTTAACTATTGTATACATAGTTTATATACCATTACTCATTTTTAATCAAATTATTTATATATAATTTATTCTTATTTTATCTATATAATATTTTTTTTATGAAATTAAGAAAAAAAGGCATAAATTTTTTTAAAATAAATCTCAACCTATTATTTAAAGATTTTTTATATTTTTGCCTAGTTAGACAAGTTATTCTTCTATCCAGCATGAGATTGACTTGGACCTAAACACAGGTTAACTTAAAAAAAAAATACAATAACAAAAACATATCCTTACATTAAAAACTTGATATAGTATGACTTTACATCTAATTTTATTCTTTTTTGCACTTACAACAAATTAAAAAATAGACAATCCAAACCTCTACCAACTTTATACATAAACTTCCAACCAAATATAAAATCGCAATCACTAAATTAAAATTCCAAGAATCCAACAAAATCTCCTCCACCTATGTAATCTCCTTGTTATTTCCTGCACATCTAAGCCAATCAAAAACTACCAAAAGTCCATCAAGTCATTCAGCATGGCTAGGTATAAGTAATGGAGTAAACTCTTCAATGCATTGTTTTAATTGGTCATCGACCATGCCGCCTATTGTTCGATTCCTGGTCCCGATACTCTCTACTTCGCATCAATCCCAATGTCGATGATAGGTGAAGGGAATCCTTCGTCCATAGATTTTATGGATCTCTAAGAGGCATCTCCATTGAAAGAAGGAAATTCTTCTATCTGTTAGAGTTCCAATAAAGAAGCCTTGTAACTTGTAAGCTTACATAACATCCTTATCTATTGCATTGTAAGTATTATCTTCTAGCTATTGCTAGAAGCTTCCATTGCTCCTATAAATTAGGTTGATGTAAAAAAAAATTCTTCAAACAATGAAGTATTTTCTTTATTCTTCAATTTTCTTGGTTTATTTAGTAGAAGGTTTTTAGATCTTGTAGTCTGATGGGTGGGTGTTTTTCCCTCTTACATGGTACAAACCTTGACTACAAGCTCCTTCTCATTTTTTTAGAGGTCTATTGTAAGTTGATTGAATCAGTTATGATCTGGTAGGGAGCGACAATATCGATATTGGAGATATGGATTTGATCCTCGAATATCTAAGTTATTAGTCTATATCTAAGTTTGATCTATACTGCCTAGACTAAAGGCCATTCTTAAAGATATTATTGGATTTTTTTGGGGTTCACTGTTTCGTAGAGTGAACGCATAAGTGAGGATCCAACATACAGAGCCACAAGTCCTTCCAGGTATAGTTACAGACTAGCTAATTGTAGGAAACTACCTGTGGGATGCAATAGCTATGCCAACTTGAATTTTTTGTCTTATGCAAGATCTAGGACTTGTCACTTAAGGCAACTTAGACATCGATTCAAAGATCATTAGGTTGGACATTGAGAAGGAGGTTGGTTGTTTGGTTGCATTGAACGGTAACATAATATTCAGAGGCTTGGTGGTTTCTTAGAAGTGGGATCCAAATCACTCTACCTTATATTTGTAGTGGCATATCAAATATATATCAAGAATAACAATGATATTTTATGTTAATGCCTCTCGTGGTTACCGAACTTGACATGCGCAATAAGACCTTTTTTTAGGGTTATTTTAGCAACAATCACTCAATCAATTTTAACGCTAAATCAACTTGGTACGAGTTTCGAAGTGTTAGAATGTCAGTCCATAGACAATCACGAAATCTGAGAGCATGAGTTGTAATCCGTACCTTGATGAGATTTCAACATGATCCATAAATGCGTTGTGAGTGACATATAGAAGATCTAGAAGGTCATGTTGATGTATTATATATTCACCTATTGATATCGATACAGGACAATACAATGGCTTAAACATTTTCCACCACCTTCCTTGTCTTGTCATGCTTTTGCCAATTCCTAGCATGGTATCATAGCAATGGTGAGGATGATACTATAAACTGAGGTTGTTGAATTTGTACCCACATGTAGTCAATTTTACAATTGTAACACCCCTAGGTTAAAATTTCATGCAATAAACTTAATAAAGGAAAAGTAAGACCAAGGTCATGAGACATGTATTCCAAGCTAAATGTTGGGAAAAATGTCTTGGTGCATATTCATTTTGGTGTAGATGGCTAGGGGAAATTGACAAAGGAATTTTCAAAGGAAACGAGTCATCAATTGGCATTTTATTTATGAAAATAAAGGAAAATAGGAGAAAAGGGAGATGAAAGGTCACAAATTTGCATGAGAAGTAAATTGAAGGAAAAATAGAGGAAAATGAAGAAAATAGAGGCCTCAATGATAAAAAGGCATTTGAGGATTAGTTCACAACTTTTGCTGGTTCAAATTTTGTCAGTTTTAGCTTAGAGCTCTCTCTATTCTCTCATTCTATTGCACACTTAGAGAATTCTTGGAGCACTGTAGCATTGGGAAAAAGAAAGCAAGGAACATGAAAATTAAAGTTGGATCAAATAAATTCAACATGAATACTTGCAGATAATAGATTGCATGTGTGATTTCCTAGCTAGGTTATGAATCCATGGTACATGCATGTGTATATTTGGTTCTCTTGTTGTCATTAACATGTGCTTTTCCAAGTGTGACATTGGTTTCAACCTTGCCTTACCATTTCCGGATAACCATGATCTGAGGGGGTTCTTTATTTGGTTGACCTTTGGATTGGAAGATGGTTTTGGAGCCAGGTGAGGGGGTCTCAAGAAAATTCTCATAAGAGCTATGAATCCCTTGACAAATTTTGGGGGATTGCAGTAAAGACTGAGGGTGGAGACAAGAAAATTTTTCAAGGTATTGGTGAATAAATTCTAAGGCATTCAAGCTTTTTTTGGGCCTACTAATATCTTGACAGGTCTTGGTGGGATTACGGTAAATACTGAGGGTAGAGACAAGAATATTCCTCAAG
>APFE030782651.1:0-14357 GCA_000404065.3 Pinus taeda
TAGAAAAATGCTATTTTTCATCAAAAATTTTATCTGACTTAGTCCATAAATTGGAAAAGTATCGTTCATGAACGAAGGGAAGGATTAGAAGATCGCGTTTCTTTCCTCTTTTTTATGAATATAAATGGGACTAATCCCTACATTGTGATGGTCATACAAATCGATAAAATATCTTTGCCTCTCCTTGCTATTATGTATGAGAAAATGGTTTCATGACCTGTTCCATCATTAGCATGTCCAGTGAATAAGATTGTTCACTTTCGAGATGGATCTGGGTCTTGCTCGATAACATGATCTCTTCTAATCCAATGTGAGAAAGTTATATAGTCACTAGATAATTACTATTACTTTTATTTGGTTAGCTCAGTCATTACTTTATGATACCATAAATTTTATGATACGGTAGGGTACGAACTATATTTGGATAAATATATGGAAAATCTAAATGATGAAAATTGATATGATGTGGGTCAAGAATAGTAGACACAAAGAAAATTGTTCGTAAACTTCTTTTAGTTAATTATTTTTCAACACAATAGTTTTCCTTTTTTATTGCTTTCCTTGGGGGGGCGAAGCGAAGGAAGGGAGAGACTTTGTCCTTTGTCCTTGAGCTGGGGAAAGAACAAGTGCAACGCTGGGAGAACCCTTGGAGGGTGACTCACTTTAATCGACTAGTTGGGTCTTGATGTTCAGATTTATCCAATTATGTTGGATCTTGACGTTCAGATTTATCCAAATAATTCCAATACTGCCTAGGAGGAAGAAGCTCGGAGGAGATATTGGACGTGCAGTCATTGCGAGTCTCGTGGCTGGGTGGTGAAATCTTCCTGTAGGAAATTTTTATGACAACGGGAATTACGAAAGAAATTCTTATGAAAACGGGAATTATGAGACAGAAAAGTGTATTGCCCTCTGTTATATTTTATTATCGTAAAGTTTGAGGTAAATATGAAAGTCAATTTAGTAGTTTTAGTTTCAATAAAAGGAAATTCCTAATATTTAAGTTGAGTATAGAACACAAAAAATTGAGTACTTGAAGATAAATAAAATAGAGAGAAACCAGGTTGAGAGAATTGATTTAAAAATCATATATACATACTTGTTATTGTCTATAGTTAAGAGGGAAAAAAAAATATCACAGTAGCAACTAGGGTTGTCTAACAACGTCAATATCTGTCTATATCTAAGCGTAGGCGAAAAGCTTAGAAGTGGTTGCATTCAGAGGTGAAAAGGGAATACCCTCCTCCATTAAACCCTTGGCCTTTATAATTAAGAATCTGAACTGTACAAATTGGAACTGACCAAACCTCTCGAGTTAGAGATGACAATAAACACCTAAAAGGATTAAATGGCAGAATTGATTGAAAAACTCTCTCCCCGAGAACTAGAAAGTAGTTTCCAGCTACTAAGGGGAAAACCCCATTTGAGCGAGGAAGAGGCCAAGAATAATGAAATAAGTACAACCATTCAATGCGTTCATTTCAAAACAGAAAGGCAAGTAACTTCAACTAATAAAATTCTATATGGTAAACTATCACCATTTAGTCTTAACGACAGACAAACCCTCACTTGGTGCAAGAAGATTTCCATATGAATGGTTTGCGAAAAGAACCGTGAGGAAAGCATTGCATAGTAAATATCAAAGAAAACTGTTAAAATGTGCTGCACAGTGGAACCATTAAACATTAAATAGAGTTATAACAGTGGAACCATTAAATAGCAAACAGAGTAATTAACATATAAAACCCGAGAAGAGGGAATGATAGATTATCTCAACTAATTGTGAATCATGGAAACATAATTGTTTATACAGTTAAAAAAAACAGGAAATCTCGTTTAATGCAACCTTGTTATTACAGATAAATTTTCTAAATCAAAAACTCAAGAACTGTATAACAACGTTCATAACTGTCTTGTGCGAGCACACAAATATACAATACATAACATGCAATTTCCGTCATGGTCGAATGATTATGGCCAAGAAAGACTGATAAATTAATAAGAAAACAGATACTGTGGGCACAACTAGCCACAGTCGAACCCCATCCAGAGCATTCCCGAGATCTTCCGGGAACCTGTGCGCCTACGCGAACAAAAGCGTGAAGCCAAAACCCTTGGTGTTAGGGCCAACTAACCTGAAGAATGTAAGAAGAAACAACCGTGAGTATTTGGTGCTCGGATACCCGAAATTCTCAAAAACAAGAACTCTGGGTAAAAACCTACCTATTAAGAGAGGAAGGATGTATTTAGGAGGCAAGTTACAACTTAAACGAGTGGAAAAAAATACTAAAGGACTAGTATCATAGTTTTGGGGTGAGCCGTTGGAGCTGCTGTATGCATCTGTGGCAGTAATATGGACAACCTACAGTTAAAACCTTGAATCAAATCTCTCATGCAATTCCTCCAAATAGTGGGTTCTAAGGCCCGTGAGCCCCTCCTTTTCTAGTGAACTTCAAGAAAAGAAATCTTCCAAAGCTATATACACCGACGATTCCAATCAGACTACCGTGAAATTATAATAGAATTGGTAAAACAAAACAGTGGGCTATTAATCGAGAAGGTAGCATAATCATTAGTCTCAAATATTTTATTCAAGGATATCCAACTTGATCTAATTATATTAATGTACTCACATCAATCAGTTAATTAATTTGTTTGTTTATTTATTGTAAAATTTCAAGTTTTTTATTATTTTTCTTTAAATTATTATTATTATGTAATTTTACTGTTATTTAAGTTCTTATGATAATGCAATTTCATTGTTATCCTAAATTAGATTATTATTATGCAATTTTACTATTATCATAAATTAGATATTTAAATTCTTATGATAATGCAATTTCATTGTTATCCTAAATTAGATATTAAAGGGATGTTTGAAATATCTTTTTGTTGTGAATAATTAATTTGATATTAAAATTTAGAAAGATATATATATTTTATTTTTTCTCTAGATTTATGGTTGTAAAATTATACATAAATATCTTTATTATTATATCATAATATATTATTAATTTAAATTTTTTATATTATGTCATTGAAATGAGTCACAATATAAAAATCTTTTTTAAAGATTATTTTTAATTATTTATTCATTCATGTCATCATCTTAATGGTTGCCCATGAAAAGTATGATTTTAATTATTGCCCCATAAAAATTATTTTCTTAATAGTATTTGTTGGTGTCAATATAATCAATCTCTACTCACATCATCTTACCTAATCTTTCTATATATTCGGTAGCACTAACCACCACCTTCAACTTCCATACTCATATAAATTCTGAAATTGATGTCATCAAGAACATTACATCTGCTTTCTTTAATAATTATCCAATTGGTACTTGATTGATTCAAGCAAGGCTTGTAGTTCTTAATACCAATGCAGTATTTTAGTGTATGCAATGAGAGGAAATTAATATATATTTGTAGCTTACACTTCAAGTCAATTGGATAATATATAATACTATGGATAAGAGTCGCTTTTAATTGCTACTACTTCTAAAAATTATAAATTTTTTGATATTTTTTGCTAAACACAAATCTTCATCTTTGTTTTAATTGATTTTGATAAAAAATTCAAAAAAGTTACACCTTTTTATATTTCAAATTTTATTATAATTTTTTAAATTAAAAATTTTTTGAAAAATTATTTAATATTAATAGTTTTGATAATTAATTTTCTCATTTACGTATTAATTTAAGTTGTCGATGAATTCATGATGAATATAATTAAAAATTTCATATAATTTTATATATAATTATGAGAAAAATGTGATTTATAAAAGTTGATAAATAAATATTAATTTAATAATAATTGATTACACGAAGTTGTGATATTTTTAAAATGCAATCCAATGCAAAGGTTCAAAAATTCTGATTTTGTGATATTTTTCAAATGCAATCTCATGCAAGGTTTAAAAAATCTGATTGGATTAGAACAATTTATAACACTTCAATTGCAAAGGCAATACTTGATGAGGCTTCAGTTTAAAGACTCCTTTGACATGTACGCTATGGTAAAAGTAAAGTAACTCGTATACTTTTGCTTCACTAAAATATGTGTCTACATTACGTATGTCATAGATTAAAAGGATGGTAAAAGGAATGTTTTTCATTGTTTGGTTTCAGTTTTATATTTATACTTCTATTCTAGTCACTAAATACTTTTGTAGATTATTTTCCTTTATTGTTTATTTCAATTTTCTTAAGGTTAATAAAATTTTCGTCAATAATTTATATCTAATTAATATTTACATTATTTATTTATATATATATAATAATAATATAAATATATATATTTATTAAAATGTAAATGTTGAAAGTTAATGGAATAATTTAATTTATATTTTTATTTGTAATTTTCAAATTATATATAGTTATTAAAAACTTGAATTTAAATTTTTATAAAAAAACAATGCTTTTTAAAAGGAAAATCATTAATTTTAGGAATTATTTTTTTCTCTCTATAATTTCAATATATGTATTTTTTTATTTTGACATAATATTTAAGATGAATAATAATCTTGTCTATCCACGTTCTGAAAATCAATTATTATTTTTATGAAGTCAACCTCTACGATTTACATTGAGGGACCATGCGAAGTGGGATTTGTTGATGATTTTTTTTTTCAAAATGGGTGTTGGTATAATACTCATATTAATTATAATGTTCGATGGTGTTCTAATATTATTTTCAAAAGCAAGAATAACATATATAAGAAGTTTAAAATATTTTGATGTAAAGTTATAAAATATTTCTTATTTTAAAAAATATCTTTAAATAGTTTGAATTCTAAGATAAAGAAATAAATTTAAATAGAAAATAAAATATTTTATCTGAATTTAATAATAAAGCTAATATAATGATGATATAATATTGGAAACCAAACTAAAAATAAAAAATAATACTAAAATAAAGAATATAATAAAAAAATATTCAAAAATTAAAAGGAAATCTTATCTCTAAAATTTAACAAAAACAATGATATCTAAACAATGTGATTTTTTAAAGATCAAATAAACAATGTTTCCAAATTGGAAAACCACACCCTAAAAAAATCACTCACAAAAATAAATCAAATATATTTTGTATTTAGAACTCTTAAAAAAGAGAGTTTAGCCTAACCAATATTATTTGTTAATGCATTATATCAAAGCAAAACAAAAAAAAATAAATCAAGACTAATCATTACTAAACAAGTCTTCATAATATTTAAATAAAGATACATAATTTTGACGAATATAGCCCTAAGGTTTAGTGTAGTTGGTCAAAAATTGTGCCTCGCCATCGGGAGGTTAGAGGGTTGATTTTTCCAGAAGCCCTTAGGATTAGGTTAGAGGGTTGATTTTTCCAGAAGCCCTTAGGATTAGGTATTGCCAGTAGGCCGAGGGGCGACTAGCCAAGATTTTTTCCGTGGACGTAGCGACTAATCACTGACCGGGTGTTCATGAATCACACTGAAAAGAAAAATTGACCAATATTATTATTAATGTTAAAGAATTATGAACTATTTGATTACAAATGTTTTAATATAATTATGACTAATAAATTATACAAATAGAATGCATAATATTAAAAAATATAGATGACTTAACACTAAAATATCTTAATATTTCAATATTTATAAATTTTATTAAATAATAATGGATAATATATATTTTAATATGAATTTTTTATGATGATGATGGTGGTTAAAGTCTGTTGAGACTAAAATTTGGTCTATAGGACCTAAAGAAACGAATTATTTAGTTTGATTTAAGATTTTATTCCTATGGTCAAAAAGGTTGGAGAGAAGCCTCCTGAGATCACTGTAATTTTGAAAACATAAAAGGCTAGGAAGGTCTGTATTGCAACAAATATTTTCAAATCAAGATCTAATGTGTGGTTGTATGTGGGGCACTCTAAGAGGAAGTGATTTTCATCCTCGAAGGTCAGTATTGCAACAAAGATTTTGAAACTGAGATCTAATGTGTGGTTGTATTTGGGGCAATCTAAGAGGAAGTGATTTTCATCCTCCATGTTTGTATTCTCAGAGAGATGGTAGAACCTTTCCATCTATGGCGTTTTAGGAACTGCCCAACCACCTGTTTCACTACGGAGCTTATGAGAGTTCGGTCTAATCTTTGCTATATTAATTTTCTTCTTTGAGCTAGTTAAAACAAAGATACTTTTGATCTTCTAGGAGGAGGTTGATGACCTTCTTATAATATTAATATTTTTCTTTGAACTTAGAAGTAACAATATTTTTAATGTTATTAATGCTTTGGAATGCAACATTCTTGTTGATCTCTCAATGGTTTAACCAGGCCCTGGTGTCTTTATACCAACCTCATTTGATCTTTAGGTGGTTTTGGCTGGAATTTAAATGTACCTTAGGAAGTATATGGTCTATTATGTTATTGAATTTGTGCTTTTACAACAGAAGCTTAGTCATAGCTAAACTCTTGATAAGGAAAAGATCCATGATTATTATAAAAATTTAATAATTTATTATTTAAATTCTATTTTTAAATATAAAATAAATTATGGCAACTTAATACTGAAAATCTAATTTTTAATATTAATAAACGTTATTAAATAATAATTGATAAAATATTTTAATATAAATTTATAAGACAATATATAAAAATTCAATAATTTGTTATTTAAATTATATTTTTAAATTAAAAAAAAATATGACAGTAAAAAACTTCCAAAATACCGTCATATAATTTGAAACTGTAATTTTCCCATTCCTAATTGAAATCCATTAAAATATCTAACCAGAGATACCACGTCTTTAAATTATTATGATAATTATATATTGACACCATTCTATTGTGATACTTATATACTTGCACCATACTCTATTATGTTAGAAGACTCACCAGTGTCTTCTTGTCCTACCATTTTGATTTCATAAGTTTTAAATATTTTTGATAGCGTTTCTCGCTCTATCTATTATTCATGTAGTATCTACAAATTCATCAGGAATAGCTTTCAAGGATAAGGTAGAAGATCACTTAGAATTTTTGAAGTAAGAAAACTTCAGGCCTTCAGCATCAACTTCTTCATAGTTGGGAGGAGATCTAGGTCTAGGAAAAGAGTCTTGAAAGGTAGACACTGCCTTACTGATAACTCCTCACTGAGTTATGATTCCTTTTAATTGCTCCTCTTGCACATTCTGATGAGCGTACATAGTATCATATGTCTGATGCTTCATGCTCATATGATTTTTGACTTCAATAACCTCTTTGGCTAAATCATCTAGGTTTTGACCCAAACATACAAGCTCATAATTATTGTAATTGAGAAATTTCATTCGCTTGGTAGGTTCAGCTTCTGAAGATGATTGATAATGCAAGAACTGAATATCAGTTTGAACAGAACCATTTTTGAATTTTGGGGTAGTGTTTGTTGGCTCTAAGCTTCTCTCAGGAAGTGTGATTCTGTTTCCATGTTTTTCTTTGGGAATATTGTACATTTTTATGTCAAATGTGGGAATCATGACACAATCGGGACAATATGAATATTGACCATGATGTGAATGAGAACTCGATGGAGTATCAATAGTATGATATTTATTTTTGCTATTTTTTGTGTTATTTTGGCAATACACACATGATTGAGAAGAAATGGATTTATGAATTTGTACATGACTACCAATACTAGTACTAGGTATAGTAGAAATTGAAATTCCTAGAGTAAAAGGTTTTTTTTCAAGTTTTACTTACAAAATTTGATTTAATGGATATTAGGATTATGGAACCTGAGACTAGCTCGACCATCTCTTGTGGGTGCAACTCTCAATTGGTGGAATGTTTTAGTTAATTAAGGATACTTTTGAGAGAGAGGTTGGTACGAACCTGATGATTCTTCAGGTAGAGTTAGCTTAGTAAATCCAATTTGGAGTGGACTTGGGCCGAGTATAACTCCCTCTTTGAGTGCTCTTTTATGAAATCTAGAATTCGTAGGGGGCATGCTTGATGTGACAAAAATAATACAAACTATGTTATGAAGTTGAACTATTTGGGTATTAGGAGCAAAGTTAAACCCATGGAATTGAATAAAGGCTTGCAGGAATTCATTAATGTAAGGGTCTGTCAATGAAACCTGATAACGAGGGATTTCTGAAGACCATGAAGGACCATTATTTAAAGGACTCTGAAAACCTCCTATAAATGCATCATTAAGCTCATTAGCTCTAGAATCGAGGACACAAGTTAATCATGAAGTATTTACTCCAGGTCGCACAAGACGACTGATTCCGAACTGTATAAGCCTAATATCAATGTATTTAAATCCGTTTTCAAGACCCCACTCTACCTCTTCTTTATGGATCAAAGGAACCTAGTAGAGTTGCCGAGACAAGAAAATGGGAATATTTACAGAGGAAAATTAGAAGAGACTAGAAGTTCTAAATTTAATCACAAGCATATTATATATCTTATCCACAACAATATCTAGGAGAGTCTAGTTTGGTTGAGGATCAAATTCTTGAGTGATAACTCATGTATTATACAATACATACTTATTTTCCTTATTTAATAATTGAGACAACCAAGAGCATTTTTTCTCATGTGCTTCTTTATGTGTTTCAGAAAATAGATAATTTTCCCTAGAATCCATATTATCCAAAGAGAAAAAGTAAGAGACGCGTGAAAAATCTCAAGAATAATTTGTAATTCATGGTCTAACACCTTCATGCCCAAAACATGACCTCAACTCGTCTTCAAGAGGGACTTATCACATTGTATGACCTTCTGCTTTCACCTAAACCATGTACCCCTTTCTACCCTAGCGGCCCAACGTCCCGCCACCCCCTCGCCCCTCACTCACGGGCCCATTAGGCCACTAGGAGAATTATCGGGGCCACCACACCAATTGTAGACGTAGTGGGTAAATCTGTCCCAAAAAAAATTTTAACTACTAAAAAAAAATCACTAAACCTATTTACTTTTAAAATTTGCACAAAAAAAAAATTAACTGACCTTTCAAATGTGAATATCCGTCATTGAATATGTTGTTGATAGCAATGTAGATGCTCCAAAAATTCACTCAAGTCTTTTAACGAACTTCTGAGCGACAACACTTGTTGGGTGAAAAATTTGATTCTTTATCCAAGGATTACCCAAGTTGTATACTTTCAACAGAATCTGTTATACAAAAACTGAGAAATACATGAAAAACATTATTGCAATCAAGTCTTTTCATGTATTTATCACTTTTCGTGTAGCAGGAACCATCAAAAGTATGCAAGATGGATATTCCTTTGATGAGAAATTAATTTTTCATGCAACGATTAATCCTACTCCAAATTTGAGTAAAACCTTATGGAGATAAGTTGAAAATACGAGTTGAAAATGTAATTTTATTATTTGATTACTTTTTAATCTTTTTAATTTTTTACTCCAAAAATAGTGAATCATAACCCATGGTTGGCATCACCATCTTGAATCCTATTAGTTCTTATCAAGTTTATTTTGGTTGTACATTTTTCTTAGGAGGCCCATTTTAGACCTCAAAATTTCCCTAATTCCTTTGTACCTCATTAGCCACTCTTGCACATGGGTGATGGCAGTGTGTATGTCCTTGAGAGTTTGAGCAAACGTTTTTCTCCGCTATTGAAATCCATGCACATGGACCAATTCTTTATGCATGGTGATGAATTTTTCATATAGATTTCACATTGTAGTCCCAAGTGTTGATAATTCATCAAGTATTGATTTCCTCATCTTTGCGATTCTGGGAACTGGGCTCTACTCTCTGAGTTGTTCTGACTCTTACCTGGCAACATGCAAGTTATTTACCATTTGTTCATTATCGGCCAACGGGAACTTAACATTGGTGCTTGTGTCTCCTACATAGGCCAAGGTGGAATCGGTAATGGCATCTGGATGCTTTATGACATATGACACTATCACCCATTCCTTCATGAATGTAGGTGATGCGTGATCATCTAGAAAGTTTTTTCTCCATGCCTGTACAAATATCTGCTGCAACTCTTGAAATGAAAGATTCTATGCATCCATAACTAGATCATCATCAAGAAGGAAGACCTCTCCTTGCTGGCTCGAGACTAGTTCCAACACTGGAGATGGTGGAGATTGAGAGGTAAACTCAGGTGCTCTCAGCATGAGGTCGGTGTCTTCATTATGTGGCTCATCCCTCATCTCCATCTTCATCACTTCAATTAGTTGGCCAATCTATTGAGAAAGCTCCCGATCCTGCATTTGTTCACCCTCTTCTTTAGCATTTGACTATTCTGACTCCTCAACATGTATGGGTGTTGTTTTCTCTATCATCACATCTTACCTTCCTTCTTCCCCCTGATTATGATTTTCTCTCCTTTCTCTCCTTCTTAGCTCCTGCTCTTCCTTCAACTTCTTCTCTGTTTCCTACAACATTCTACTCGATCCAGCCTTTGATTTTATTTCTTCCATTACTCTTCCCTCTTTATCCATTGGTACCTCTTTGCCTCTGCTACCAAAGTTGGTTTCTTAGTGATAGTATCTTCCCTCATCTTATAGCTTTCCTCAACCTCTGGGTTCTTTGAAGTGTTCCTCTTACCCTTGTCATGTGCTGGATTGTGGCTTTTGTTGTTTCTTCCTATGTTGCTACTACGTGGATCGAAACCTTCCAACATGTGGCTATATTGAACAATTGATGGAGATTAGAGTGATTGTAACATTACCTCTAAGGGTCCTCCTTGTGCCAGTGAAATGTCATGTGGATCCACAGATAGTACACCTTCGCACAATGGTTTTTGCAAATACTGTGGGGATCATACGAATTTAAGTCTTTAGTGTAGAACTCGAACTTCATTATCTCCTTACATTCGACATCTGCATCTTTCAAAATCTTAATCTTGTACAACCCAATCCGCAAATGAAGACTGGGCCTTGGTGCCTTCTTGTTCCTGTGTATTCCTGATGATAATCTTTCAGAGAGGTGATATGAGACCTCTTGCATGACTAGCTTTTGCATGGCATACCATGGTAGAACATGTGGAGGCTTCTCTTTGCCAAACACTTGGATGAAGGTACCACTGGGTGAGGTATACCAATCTGCAATGTTAAGTATCACCTCGATCACTTCTTGTGACATGCAAGGTGGATCGTGATCAAAGATCATCTTGTACAATAGGATGATCAAATGGTCAGTGAGCCTTGCCATTACTCCTCGGTAGGTACAATTGGAAATAAAATTGCAATAAATATTGATGACAGTCTCTTTCGGTGTCCATGTCCATCTCATTCAAGGAAACTCTTGTTGGGCATAGATTACATCGAGTAAGTATGCAGACATGTAGAATCTCACTTGCTAATGCTTGTGTGGATTCCAAGTGTTGGTCACATGGACTTTCAACTAATAAGCCAACAAGTCAGACCAGTTGAATGGACTTCCATCACTCAGCAACTGGTCCAATACAACTACCCAACCTTCACCAAATGTCTTTGTGCTTTCTTAACCATAGATTCGTCATGCAAAGATGATCAAGAATTGGTAGGAATTCCTGAGAGTCTTTGCCTTGTAATCATGATTGGGTGTATGTCTAAACATTGATGACTCATTCACCCAGCGCTTAGCTATATCTCTTATGTTTACCTAGTTGTGGGAGGCATAGAAAAGTGTGTCGATCGTGCTTGCCAAATGAGGTAAATGATACATATGATGATAGTTCCCCGTGATGAAGTTGGCAAGATCTATACCACTCACACTACTCAAGGTCATAGTCTCTTGATCTGTGTCTGAGACATTCTAGATGATGATATCTGCACATGGGAAGGTGGCGTACCTGCATGCAACGCTCTAAAACCCTGGCTACTAGATACTGATATAAACTTGTTGATCCTCTAAGTCTTCCTTGAATTCCTCTACAAAAATATCCTTGATGTGATGCCATGTCAACTTCATGCCCTTCTCAATAAACAACCGAGTTTATGCATAACATGGAAAGTTAATTCACACTTGCTCAAATGCTTCCCCAATACGACTCTGGACAGTTTGCTTTGAGTTTCCTTTCATGCGGCTCTCTTGGAGGTCATGTTAAATATGACTATAAGAGATATGCTCAACAAATGTTTTACTTGGGGAAAAAGACGACACTCATGGCATGCAAATGTTAGCTTAAAACCAAAAGCAACTTCAAGGTCAAATCAAGCAATAAACTGGGCTAATGTTGGGGGATTGCACAATTCTCGTTCATAGAGGTGACTCGTAGCCTCCTTGAACTGCGTACTATGTAGTCCTAACAGTTAGTGGGGGAGGCTTGTTGACTAGAACTACACACTACATAGTTTAGTGTGGGCACATGCAAGAAGAGACTGTGCCTTGTGTAGTCCCGTTGACCAGGACTGGTAGATTGGCTCCTAGAATTGCATAGTTCACACTTGCGGCCAGGCAAAGGCAGGTTGTACACAATTCAAGAAGCCAAGGATGAGGCCTTGAGCTCCGATAATGCGCATTGCATGCAAGGGAAAGTGATCTCCGGGTAAGGAAATCCCATATTTTCCTAAGAGAAGTGTGAAAATGAGAAAATCTGAAGGATGGTGAGATGTTGAGTGCATATTTCACTGAGTGGTGATCCATGCAAGCAAAACAAGCGTAGTAATCAATCAAACTGAAGCAAAATGAAATATGCGGAGAGAGTTGCCACAATAATGACTATTAGTGAAAAAACTTGGTAATGCACGCAACACTAAAGAAAGGCAATGAAAAGCTTAAAACAACACTTCTACGAGCTAAAAGAAGGTAAAACACAAACAATTGTTTAAGGAAACAAGTGAAATAACACTCTCACAAGCTAAAACGAGAAAAGTGATAAAAAGATTGGCAAAAGATTAGAGAAGCAAGACTTACCCAGAAAAGTGACGACTATCACACTGAAGATTCCGTGATCTCCTCGGGAATGCCAAAGCTCCAACATCAAATGTGGAAATGAGCTATGGTAGCATTGATTAAATAGTTTTGGCTGATTTAAGGTTTATGACACGAAAGCATAGAATCAAGGAAAAAGCCACACTAGTGGGAGTTTCCAAAATAACTCAAGTGCCTTCTTTAGACTACAATAAGAGCTTCCACGTCGAATCCTTATGGCAATTTGCAAGTATGAGATTATTGAGTGGCAGGGGATGTTGCGTAAGTTTACCAAGGAACTAGGGAATGAAAGCAATGTGTACTTTTGTTTTACGTGAATAGTGAAAATTTTAGGATAAGAAGACTTCCGCAATATTACAACTAAATAAAGTTAGTCCGTCGACCTCGATGTTCCAATCGTGCAGTAAAGATGAATATATCACGTCACCGAATTGCTCCCAGCTCTTTTGTACGATGCTCCTCATCGAAATGCTGTGCGCTATTTTGACTTCTTTCTCAAATTATGAAAACGTAGAGTACTCTGCTCGTAAATATTTATGTGGATCGTTCTCGCGTCTATTATTTTGACTGTTTTGGTAATTACGTATGTGTGTATTTCTCCGATTCAAGTTGATATTTTTTCCAATAGTGTATAAGTCGACAGCATCTCCGTGAAATAAAATCACAAATATTTTATTCAAGGATATCCAACTTGATCTAAGTATATTAATGCGCTCACATCAATCAATTAATTAATTTGTTTGTTTATTTATTTATTGTAAAATTTGAAGTTTTTTTATTATTTTTCTTTAAATTATTATTATTATGTAATTTTACTGTTATCATAAATTAGATATTTAAATTATTATGATAATGCAATTTCATTGTTATTCTAAATAAATATTAAATGGGTGTTTGAAATATCTTTTTGTTGTGAATAATTAAATTGATATTAAAATTTAGAAAAGATATATATTTTTTATTTTTCGTAAAGTTATCCTAAATATCTTTATTATTTCATAAATAATATGGTTAATTTAAAATTTTTATAATTATTTCATTGAAATGAATCACAATATAAAAATCATTTTTAAGGATTATTTTTAATTATTTATTCATTCATGTCATTATCTTAATGATTTCCCATGAAAAATATGATTTTAATTGTTGCCCCATAAAATAGTATTTGTTGGTGTCAATATAATCAATCTCTACTCACATCATCTTACCTAATCTTTCTATATATTCAGTATTATCACTAATCATACTTGATTGATTCAAGCAAGGCTTCTAGTTCTTAATATTCATGCAGTATTTTAGTGTATGCAATGAGAGGAAATTAATATATATTTGTAACTTACACTTCAAGTCAATTGGATAATAGATAATACTATGGATAAGAATCGCTTTTAATTGCTACTACTTCTAAAAATTATAATTTTTTTGATATTTTTTTCTAAATACAAATTTTCATCTTTCTTTTAATTGATTTTGATAAAAAATTCAAAAAAATTACA
>APFE030782660.1:0-24910 GCA_000404065.3 Pinus taeda
CCTAAACGACGTTTTTTGGGAATCCAGGGGCAACACGGGTCCATGGAACATGGACTGGTGTTGCCGTTCCAACAATGATAGTTCTCGAATAGATCTTTCTAATGAGTTATTGTACGCGTCAAACGGAGATCGTATGCAAAGTTACGACCCCGGGAAATTGATGTACCAATTTACCCAAAACGGGGCCCACAATTTGGCGTTTCATCTTCTAAGGGTCGGTTTTGGAATGTGAAGGGTTTTCCATTGTTTCTCAATAATAAATAGGCCTTCAAGCCTCATTGTAACACAAGTTCGGAACAGTTCAGAGACATGTAGCCGCACATCTATTCTCAGAGATAAGCTACCATCGTCCTAGCTGGTTTATTTCCAATTCTGGTTGTAAGCATATTTCGGTATTTTCCATTAATGAAATGAAGTGTTATTTCCGCTGCATCTCTTTATTTATGGTTATCGCATCTCTGTATTTGTGGTTATCTCTGTAATCTATTGCGTTCCTGTTTAAATCTGGATCACGAGATAAGAAAGGATCTATTAGCGCTCCTTTTTATCAGAAATTGACACAAATAAGATCTAAAAAGGTTGTACATATACAAAAATCATCACAGCTAGAATAACATAATCCAACACACATAAGATGTAAATAAAATCAAGATTGTAACTGGAACAGCAAGTAGATCAACATAAGGAAATATCACCCTCTTCCACCACCATATCCGCAAAACAGAGCCTAGAATGTACATAACCAAAATCTAACAACAAACCTCTCTTCGATAATCCATCAGCCATAGAATTTAATTCTTTTTACAATTTCTTGAACGAGATGTCCATAAAAGACTATTTCAACATCTCAATGCAGTCTAGCCAGTTGGCCAGATTGGGTGGTTAAAAATTTGACCACCTAGTGACCTCATCAATGATGGAACGGGAATCTCCATATCGATGATGGACCTAGAATCCCCATCTAAATATGTAAACGTGATTTTATATCACAAGATCTCACTTTTTCTGAGGGAGTTAGCCTCTACATAAACACATTGTCTAATCTCCCATTGTAAGGTGTTATAAACATGTATATTGTCATAGTCTATCTAAATATGTAAACTTTCTTATATACCACAATATCCCACTTTTTCTAGGGTAGTTAGCCTCTACATACACACATTCTCTAAAATCCCATCATAAAGTGTTATAGACACACATATTGTCATGGTCCATCTAAATATGCAAACTTGCATCTATACCACAGGATCCCACTTTTTTAGGGGAGTTAGCCTTTACATACGCACGTTCTCTAAAGTCCCACCATAAGGTGTTATAGACAGGCATATTGTCATAATAGTAATAGTTTCCCAAAATCAGTTTAATATCCTCAGTGGCTTCCATGGCATCATAATGAGGAATTATGGAGAACTGATGATGAGTCACATGGGTGTTCATGGCATGGTAATGAGGAATTATGGAGTACGAATGATGATTCACATGGGTGTTCATGGCATGTAATGAGGAATTACGGAGAACGGATGATGAGTCACATGGGTGTTCATGGCATGGTAATGAGGAATTATGGAGAATGGATGATGAGTCACATGGGTGTATGTTATGTGATGGAATACATGATTCAACATTATGTGATCCCTATCAACTGTTGAGAGTGCACCACTCACCCATTTCCACTCTGATTCATCATAGTAGAAATGATCAGCACCAGGAATGCGTTCACAATCAATAGGTGAATGGAATACACTTTTATCATCAGAGAAAATCCATAAGCAAAGGCCAGGAGGTAAAAAATATAATCCACTCCGAACAAGGCGATGTCACTAACCAATCCCTGAAATATTTATCATTTGTTATAAATTGAGGAATATGGATAAAAAAGGCATGAATGTGTTAAATTTCCATAAGGAAATCTATATTCAGATAAATCAAATAATGTTACAAATAAATATATGAATTGTTGTCTCAAGATTGGGAAAATATCTTGGACACACAATCTCTTGGTTGATAGAATATCTCAACCACACACCAATATAGGAAACAACTCCTAACTAATAGGAATAGACTCCTTTACATAGCAAGAATCACAACTGAGACAAGTAGGAATTACATTTTCCAACACACACGCTTAATGACTACTTGTCTTGATATCAATTTGCAAAGTATAGTTGTGGTCAAACAAAAAAAAAGAATATGTTGACGTCCATATAAATGAGTAGCCATTCACCGAAATGCATGGGTTCCAACCGTTACAATTGCTAGTCTACTAGGATTCCCTTCACATACATGGTTCTATCAACCATTATAATTACATACATGCACCTGTACCTGCAAATCCCCCTCCATCATCATCATGGGTTTTATCAGATTACCCATAACCATGCTCTGGGTTTTATCAGATTTCCCTCAACCATGCTAACAAGGGTTCCCAGCCACCATGGCCCAATTCAGCCGCTAGGGCTCAACAAAACCACCAAGGCTCAACTCTACTGCCAAGGCACTCAATTCAGCCACGAAGGCTCACCACAGACCCTCAACCATGCCAAGGGTTTTATCGGCTGACCCTAAACCATGCCTATAGGAATCCCTGTCCACTTCACTCTCGTACCTGGTTACAAACCAACACTACAAATACAAAGTGGATTTGATATTACCACAAACTTTATAGGGGTACAATGCCTTATCAGGCTTACATTACACAGTCCAACTTTTGGAGTTACCAGGTACATACATTTACAAAGACCACTGTAAAAAAACCTAGACTTGCTTACTAATAAATGTATGTGACACTTAATACACCGTGAGTCTATTCCACAAACTCACACTAATTCACACAAACTTTTAGTTTGTTGTCCATCATCCCTTAACCCCAATTTTTTTTGTAAGTAAGTGATTGTATTAAGAAAATAAAACATATTGTACAAAAGGACTGCTCGGGCAGACTAAAGCCCGAAGCTCTGCTGAGAACATGACAGCTAGACCAAAGGACCTCCTACAGCACTGCAAAGAGAACGGGCAGCCGGCAAGGATAGACTATCCACCTCGGCCTAGAGGAGTAAACAGGAAGAGAGCAGTGCTTAACAAGAAGCGAACAGACGAACCAAGAAACAAGAGCCCGGCTAGGGATTCAACCCAACATGGGAGGAGTCCGCAGTGCGACCCTTTTTACCTTTCTTTTTGCCAACTTTGACCCATCCAAGATGATCCGGATGGGATGGAAAGACTTGCACACTGAGCTGGGCGGACGGAGAGATCTCCTTGTCCGAATCCGAAGGAGAGGTCTCATGAGAGCGCTTCTGCGTGAGAGGTGGGGCCGAGGACTCCTCAGGACCTGTTGGGGGCAGGTCCTGTGCAAGCGAAGCATCCATCCCTTCCTCATCCACTTCTTCTTCATCTGAGCTGGAACTAAAATCATCCATGGGGGACAGGTCACAAGGTTTCCAGATTTTGGATTTCAGCTTAGGAGCGGCCTTCTTCTTTTGGGCAGGAATCGCTGGACACGATCTATGAAGGTGCCCTGTGAGATGACAATTTCTGCAGCGGAACGCTGTGTTCTCGTAATCCAGGGTCTGAGTCCAGTGGAAGTCTCCAACTTTGAGAATGATCTGATCTGGTAATCCTTTGCTCATGTCTATTTCTGCGCAGATTCTGGCAAAGGTGTAGATGCCCTTTTCCCCCCTAGAAGTATCTGTAGCTAGAAAGCGGCCTATAGAGTTACCGATTCCTTCAAACACAACAAAGTGCCATAAATGAACCGGGAGGTTGGGAAGTCTAACCCAGATAGGGAGTTTGGTGATAACAGCTGTGGAAGGATCAAAATCTGGGAACCAAGGGGTTAAGAAGAGACCCGCCGAGTCCCAAAACCAAGGGCCCCCAGTTAATGCTTTTTGATAATCCTCACTGTCAACAAAAACTACAATGGATAAACCTTTAGAACAAAGAAGAACCTTGCAATTGTTGGTCCAGTTGGAGTGAACCCATTTGTAGAGATCTTTTGTACGAGGCCATATCCCATTGAACCTGCAAATAATGCCAAATTCAGCAAACAGTTGGAGCTGCCTGTCCATCGTTGGATGCATTACTTCAATGGAGGGGGTTTCCTCCAGCTTGTCCACCAAGAAAGGTTTTGGAACCTAGGCTGGTGAAGCGGAGTTCTTGGGTTTCTGAGCGTGGACAGCATCTCTGTAAGAAAATGCTACTGTTGAAGATGACTGTCCCGCTGCTCCCCCTCTCAAACGAAGGGAGAGAATGATGGAAGCATTTCTTTGAATGTAATAAAATGAAAGGGGCAAGAGATCTTCAAGTTGTTTACCTTTGAAGAAGAGCCTTTGAGAAGCAGAAGGAATCCCCGTCCTAAGGTACAGATCTTGCTTGAGGTCTTGCACAAGATCAGAAGAGCTCACCCACTGAAGCAGAGATTTGCCTGAGAGGAGCGCTATTAGGATCTGGAAAGACTCGGATTGCTTCAGCATCTGCTGTCCTCTGCAAGACTGAGATGGGAGGACGCTGGAACAAGCAGAGCCTGCCAGGGGCCCAATATGTGCCTGTTTTTTATTTCCCTGCGTTGGGCAGCCGGCGATATTAGTCATTTCGTGTGGCTTGAGATCTCTGAAGCATGATGCATCCATCTTTGCTGGGCCAAGCATAGGCAAGACTAACATCCGATGCTGTATCTCACGACGGTTTCTTAGAGACCTGCCCCAAGAGCATAGATCCTTGAGTGGTACTTTGTCGAACACTTGCCACGCATCCTCCCTGCGCAGGCATTTTGCAGGAGATTTTAGAACAAGAAAACTTGGAGGCATTTTTGTTTCCAGACTACCACTCCCTGAGTGATACTCGGACGGAAGCTGTTTTGAAGAACGAGAGAGATAAAATGAAGCCCAGCTTCCCGCCCCTGAGCAGTTCTGAGGAAAAGGAACTGAGCCCGGGGTAAGTATCAATAATAAAAACAACACTGAACCCTCGTGCTGAGGGAGCTTCTGCTGTACCGCAGTCAGGAAGCGGTCTTCAATCGTGGCCATGCAAAAAGCCCTGCGGGGCTTTTGGAAAATGCCTACACGAAAGAGGCCAAGCTGGTAAAAATCGCTGGATTTGAGTGTTGCCCCTTCGCCGACAGAAACCTGCTCATGAACTGAGCTGCGCGGATCCAAAAGGAAAAGGAGCCGGCCATCCACAGGAATGGGGCCTGGGAGGCGAAACGCCGAGGGGGAGAGACGGGCCCTGACTGCGCCATTCTGGGAAGCACTGGATCGCCCGAAACCCTTAGCCGAGAGCGCCATTTTTTCATCCCTTAACCCCAATTACTCCAACAAATATATTTTAATTCTTTCATGAACTATCTTTATCTTCATTATTCACCATGGGAATCTTCATTCAATCTTCAAGTTTCTCTTTATGATATAATTATTATAGTAGTCAAGTCTAACAAAATCACACTCATATTGAGTTGACCAGAATCAATATGTATCTTTTACAAACTCAAAGAGTTGAAAATTACCTTTGATGGTGAATTTGATTTCTTGAAGCAATGGGTAACAAACATAAGCAAAGAACTTTCCTGGCTTGATATGGTAACAGAAATCGGGTACGTGGAGCATTTGGGTACTTTTACTGAGACCATGCCTCATTAAATCGGGACTAGAATTTTCTCCTTGTAAATCACTGCCTCGACTTAGTTAATTTAACTTCTTCCTCGACCTGGTTGTGTCAATAACTCCCTACCTTTTTCTAATGGTCACAAAAGTTGAGTCCTTCTCCGTTAGAGCCCAGGTCACAAAAAAAACATTCATGGTCTCTCCATAGGCTCACAACAAAATGAAGGAAAACAACAAATTCAATTACAAAGTAGTAATAGAGCACAATCTATACAACAAGAATCATCTCAGTTTTATCAGATAGACAAGAATGTTATTTAACAACAAGAAGTCAGATCATAGATTTCTTCGGTGCCAATACAGTACAACCCAATCCACCATCAATTTTGACACACCATTGTTCCTCGGCTTGGTCATTTTCTCCTTAGCATATGATGCAAGATTCCTCATTTCAGCAGCAAGAATAGGTACAACATTCTTCATTGCAATTGAAACAACAACAGATGCAAGACTAATAGAAAAAACATCAAGTTTATCAGTGGGAAAATTAACACACAACAAACAAATTTTGCTTCAAACAAAAGAAAAATATTGCTCGATCCTGAACTATCCATGCAAATAGCACTGAGATTGAACAAAAATTTCCCCAAATCTCACATTTTCGCTTTCTTCGCGAGCCGGAGAAAACCACTAGCAGTATTTGACTAGTGAAATAAAGCGGGATCCCCTGAACCAAAACAGGTAAAATAAAACCCCAGCGTAGCACCATGAATCCTTTTCTCGGCTAGAGAAGGGAGTTCTACACGTAGATGTCTTGTGGGTGGTAAAAAATTCTACCATAATCGTTTTGGCTATTACCTCTCCATAATTTAAAAGGAATCCCAATAGAAATGTCTCTTTCATCGATTTAGAATAAACAGGTAACTACGTTGCCACTTCGATCATGAGGTACAATGACCATTGATCAAATGAGTTGTCACCGATATAACATGCTTGCCCAATTCCTTTGGACTAACAAACAGGCATGTTGGCACCGAGAAAAAAAACTCCCTCTGCTCCACGCTCACAACAACTTGACCTCTATGCTCACCGCTCCACGATGATCAATGCTTGCTTGCCACAACACAAGGATTTCAATTCTATAGGCACTTTGTTCCACGTTGGATGAGAAACTAACTAGTCCCACATACCCAACCATAGATCTAAAAACCACATACTAGTGTTGATCGACTCAATCACTTTATGGCTCTCAGATCCAGCACTGAAACCTCCAACAACTCGACCTCAAGCAACTCTTTACTAATCTGCTTCACCAATTTGAAAAATTGATCCCTAGCTCAGCCTTTAGACACCCCATAGCATACACCAAACAGGGTGTAAGGCCACATTAATACCCTACTCAACTTGATTTCTCTCGAATCAGTTTCTCAAGAACTTTATTAATCTAATGGAAAAATAAGATAATTACTCCTACATGAGGAGTTAGCTAAACATATAGAGTCAGTTAACTGAATGATTGAGTATTTGGGTGTTAGACAAGTCGACTTAAGTGATAGTTGTGTGGTTGCATGCCAAGGTGAGTAGCTAGTTAGAAAAGGATAAATACCATTCACCGGGTTCATTGTAATCATTATGTTTTGTGTGATCAATAGAAGAGTAGCAGCTCATGTGTTTTATGTGTGAATTCTTGTTTTTTCTACTCTGCCTTTCCAACAAATTGGTATCGAAGTGAGGTTACACAGAGCGAAGAACGGATTTGTAGTAGTCTGCGTGAGAGGAAAAATCTATTTTTTCTCTCGTGATTTGAGCATTAACGCACCTTCCTTATAGTGGCATATAGGGCACTATAATGTGCTCTGGCTCAAGAGAGAACCGTGTTAATAGTAAAAAACTTACACCTTTTTGCATGCATGTGGGTTCCATTGGGATTTGTTGTGTTAAACATGCATGTGGGAGTTATTTTGTGTAAAACACATTACGCAAGCCATCCTCACGAGAAACGTGTTTGATCCAGGAGCATCTAGGCCTAGCGAGAAATGTGATGGAGTGGTCACATGTTGTGGCTAATGCAAGTTTGGAGGAAGACTTGGTGGTTTAATTTGTATTAATTTCAAATACATGGAGTAGTTAATTATTGCCTAATTCTGAACAGAATTGGGAATAAATGCCAAATGATCCTCCCTACGTGGAGATCAAGCTAAGTAGTCTAGTTTGTTTAGAATAGGATAGGATTTGATTTCTAAATGTATAATTTATTCCTTCAATTGTGGAGGAGATGGTTATCTTAGAATATATGTGTTTCCTTTCTTTTCTGAAAGAGAGAGCATGATAGAGAGGGAGAAGATTGAGAGGATTGTAAGCCTACGGGTAGTGTAGGAGGAGAAGGCCATTAATTAGAAGAATCATGCTAGAGAAGGGAGAGAGCTTTAAATAGTAGTTTGTATTTATGTTTGTATATAGAGAATTGGTTTGAGTGTGGAACTGTGTAATTGATGCATTTTTTTAGACAGAGGACTTTACCTGTGTAATCTGGCCTAAGGCCGAAAACTCTGTTATTGTTTATTGTGGAAAAAACAGTGTTGCATGCATAATTATATAATTGGCCCATGGAGGCCTTGAATGCTTGCTTTTTATCCGTATGCTGATGATTTTGGCATTGGCTCTGTGTTTTTATACTCTACCATAGAAATCCCCATGGTTAAGGCAAACTTAGTGTAATTTGGGTCCACAAGCGAAAACCCATTTACATAGAGAAACAACGCAAAATCACTAAGCGGATCATTATAACAGACTTGAAATAATATAAATGTTACTTTTGGGCCTTATCAGCTCCGATACATAAATCGCATTACATCGGAGGAAGGGAACCAGCTTGTGATCGCCAAATTCCGATAGCGCAACCTACCTAGACCCGAAACAGTATAGTGCCGATTGGATAGCCTATCAGATCCGTAAGGCTATCGCATCAGAGGTTTAGCAGGGAGGCGGCATATATTAAATTGGTATATTGTAATCGCTGATAGTTATTAATGTTATTGCATCAAACCTCCACCATTTGCCATCGTTGATATTTGTGGACCATTGGGAGCCGATTGATGATATTGTGATTAGATATGAAATGTCCGATTGGCCAAAATTGGATTTGTGGGAATATTTATATAATCGCTCTCTGAAAGGGGAAAAGCTCTGTTTTTGCCTTTTTCAAAGGGTTTTTCGTCCCGAAAGGGAAAATCATCATTTAAAGCCTTTTCAAAGGATTTGGGTTCTGAAAGGGAAAATGGCATAGTTTTCAAGCCAGAGGTTTTTTCAGCAGGGTGATTGTTGGGTTTTATAGATCCATTTGGGGTTTTAAGGCTAAATGCCTATAAATCGCTTCCGATATGCATATATGTGGGCAAGAAGATTTAAAGGGCCATTAAATGGGAAAATGAGTCCTGATAAGGTTTTTAGCATGTGGCAACCTTAAGGTTGCACCAATTTTGGTATCAGAGCAAATTGGTGATTGAAATAACTAATAGTAGAGTCGAATTATAATTAAAACCAGTTGGGTTAAACAGAACAGAGAAATTTTGTGTGAAGGAACTGAAACAGAGTTATGTGCTAAAATAATTATGTAGGCAAGAGGAAGTACCAGATTCAAATTTGACAAAAGGAAGGCACACAAAGGTGATGTGTAGCAGAACTTGCAAATGCAAGAGAGAGAGGAAATCCATTCAAAACACAGGTGACATCATAAGAAAGCGTGAGGATTGTAGCAATATAGGACAAGAGAAGCTGTGAGAGAAGAATCAGATGTGGAAAGCACTTTGAAGTGGCAGTGAACCTAAAGAATCCAACAAGAGATTGGATAGAGAGGACAATTGGAGTGTTCTCAAGAGAGAGTGAGAGATTGCAGAAGCCTAGAAGGAGCAAAGGTGTTGCTCAAGAGGAGGTTCCAGATAGAGGACCGTGCTTACCAAAAGACTGAGCGAGGAGAGCTTAGTGAGGTAAGATCGCAGTAAGGAGGACTTGCTGTCGTAGAGGCTTGTTGCAGAGGAGTGAGGAGCTCATGAAGAGAGAGGAGAAGAAGATTACTACTGGTAGTCATAACAGAGGTTCAGAAAGAAGCCACAACAAAAGAAAAGATGATGAAGCAAATGGCATGAGGATGAGTCAAGAAGAGTTTGATAGAGAGAGAGCTAAGATAGATTTCCAAATTGGAATATTGATGGAGATGTTGTATGGTTGGACCATGAGAAGGAGAGTAAAGTGGCAAAGACTACAAGAGAAGAGAAATCAGCAAGTGAATTTAGAGATAGCAAAAGAACTGAGAAAGATTGAGCAGATATTAAGTGCTCAAGAGAAACCAGAGGAACTCAGAGAAGAAGAAGAAACAATGGAAGTTTCCATTTGTAGACCAGAACAAGGTGAAATGTTGGGTGAAGAGGAGAATGAGAGATCAGTTGAAGATCTCACGGACTATTGGCATAGTTCAAAACAATTAGAAGATATGATGACAATGGAAGCAGATGAGGCAATGAAGCCTTGCGATTTTTATTCTCATAGTTTTTGTATGTTTGTAGGATATGCAGAGGATGATGGAAAATTTAGTGAAATAGGAATGAAGCTCTTGAGGTGAAGTATGATGGAGAATGCCTTTTAGAGGAAGAAGGTGTTGATCTATTGCAGCATAAGGAGTTCATAGATGAAATTCTGTTTGGTGTGAAATAGTTAAATGAAGTCGATATGGACCAAAAGTCTAATGACAATGCCATAGTGGTATTCCAAGAAGGTAAACAAATAAATTTGTTTAATGAAATTGAGGAAAGAAGCTTGCAATATGATAGTGCAGAAAACAGGATAACTTAGGAGGATTGCCAGGAAAAGAACAAAGATGAGAATAGAAGTTGTGATGAACTGCTAGAAAGATTTCACAAGGAATTAGAATTCTTGGAAAGATTTCTCAAGGAACCTGAAGGAGAAATGAAGCTTTCAGAACTTGATAAAGAAAATGATATGGTTTCTATGTATGATAAGGATGAAATGTCTCTAACATTTATAGAGTTAAGTAAATGTTTAGACTCTTCAGTTAATGATGTGACTACAGGTGTGGAAGACAAAATTAATAAATATGATGTTGAAATAAGAGAAACTGAGCAGAGATTATTTGAAGGTGAGATGAAAGATCACGAGCAACAAGGAAGTTATGTCCTTAGAGACATGAAGGAGACAGAAGTATTAATCCAGCATGATGAAGATGGAAGGAACCAACAATTTAAAGGAGATGATCAACAACATGAGAATGAATTTGATGAAGGCATTAGATTGCAGAAGTATAGAAACTTGCAGCAGAATGAAGAACCAGAGATTAGTCTGGCAGTACAAAGAAAGACAAGTGAAGACCAAAGATATAGATGGAGAACAAAGAAAAGATTCAAGTGGAAGCTATTGCAATAGAGGTGGAATGGAAAACTAATGAACGAGTTCATGGAACTTGAACAAATTCATATTGATTTGTTAGAGAAATCAAGACTTAAAGGAATGGAGTCACAACAAGAAGGATCTGCTGAAATTCAAAAGATCTATATGGAGGATTGGTGCTTGAAGCATCAAAAGAGGATGGAAGGTATTGTGTTTTTAAAATTAATGATTGTTGTATGTTTGCAGGTCATACAAACTTGAGGAAAGACAAGAAATTATTGGAAATTGTTATATTAACAAGTGAAGAGATGACTACCCACATTCATATGCAGAATAAAGAGAAAAGTTACAACCAAGTGAAGGAAGATGTCCAGCCAGATGACATCCAAAGGATAAGACAAAAGGAGGATGGGAAAAGAATTATTGACATCAAAGGAATATTTGGAAGGGAAAAGATCCATTCATGTGAATATGGAACAAAGATTTTTCTCAGGAAAACGGATGAAGCTAATACAAAGAAAATGAAGAATATTATGAAGACATTGGTGTTTCGTAGTTTTGAAACTGATATATTTTGTTAAATGTAGGATACAATGAAGTAAGACAACTGATTCATGTTGTCATAAGGGAAAATAAAAGCAAAGATATGATTTTTCAGAAGTTAGAAGAAGGAAATTCACATAATCTTGTGATGCAGAGGAAAGGGCACCTGTTAAACATAGTTGTAGTAAATTATGCAGATTACTGGACACCTAATCCTAAATGGGTTAGTGTGGAAGCTGAATAGACTAAGTAGTCCAAGAGACCTTGGGATGTGAATCCCCAACGGTCACATAATGTACTATAAATGTATATCATTTGTCAATAAAAATTGTATTGCATGTTTTATCTTTCATATCTCTCTTGTTGTCCATGTGTGTTTAACATGGTATCAGAGCTGGTACGTTCAGAAACTTCTCAATATTGTGTAAGCCACTTGTTTTTTGTGGCCTGTGTAAACCAACGCTTCTATGTCTTAATGAGTTTTTTATGGTCCATCTCTACAAATTAGTTGGAAGTCGTTGAACTCATATATGTTTTGAAGTTTTTATGGTATATAAAAATCATTAAGTGGCGTATTGTGTTGAGAGTGGAACCGTATACAGTGCATGTTTCCTGTGCATTAAAGATTGAAACTTGAAGGGTTGTATTCCTTTGTTTGGGCCGGCATGCATTATGTCATAAATAATTAGTTCTGAAATTTCCGATTTGTGTCAGAAGCGTTTCAATGTTGTTGCGCTACTGTGTTATAACGACTCTGTCGTTCTGCCACACCTGCGCTGCCCTGAATTCGCTCAGAATCCAAAACCGTTCCATATTCTTGTGCCTCTAGGCTCTGTCCATTAACGCACCTGTCCACTGAGTGTTGTCCGATGGATACTCGGCCTTCTTGTAGAGTTATTCAATTCAATTGAGAGAGCGCTGCTTCGGAGGAGGCGCTCGTGGCTGCCATGGTTTCCACCGTTTGAAATCTGGGCTTCTTAAATCTCGACTATTTGCTATAATCACTAGCATTGTCGAGCCTCTCGCAGAATATACAAGGTCGTCTGTTTTTTTTATGCTGACAAGATCTCCTCAGGAATCGAACCCCCTTCCTCGAAATTTGTTTTGAACGGAAAAGAACCAAAATCAGCTCCTCTGGATCTGTTCGACTCGCCTTACTTCTTTAAAGTCAATATTCTCCGCTCCAGCCTTTGTTTCAGGTTTCACACTATCATTTTCTGTATCATAGCACTGAGATTAATGGTGAATTTGGTAACGGCCCTTAATGGCATGATGACTACTGTGATCACACACAGAACCGAGAGCTCGTTCTAAGTGGTGGCGCCACCCGGTCGAGTTCTACGGAAATTCCTGAAGCCGAGTCCAAAATACGCTGACGCTGGTAGTATATCCCCTCACCTTTTTTCGGTCTTGATATATTTAACATGGTCTCCAATAGATGATACAGATGTTGATGACTGGGTACAAAGATTTGTTGTTCTTCAAGGATCGTGTGTTTTTTTTCTATCTCCATTCAACAGATATAAGCCCATAGGATTCAATTCTTTTGGAAGAAATTGTTGAGGCTGGACCTATGTCGACTCATGCACAAGAAGCTGGTGATGAATGCTAGTTTTCCTTTCATATGACATCTTGTCATGGCCTTCATTTTGAATGATCTAGTCCCTACAAGTTTCAGGTTGACACTTGGTTGACAGCTATCGGAGCTGACGACAAAGCTTCTTCTCTGCACAAATCATCAAACTTGTAGGGGTTTGGATGTGCAAAATTCCATGTTCTATATTGTATAATATGATGTAAAATTTTAAATTAAAAACGTAGAATATAAAAAGCTCATCAAGCTAGCAGGCGTATGGAGTCTTATTTTGATCATAGATGCTTAGAAAACTGTATTTGAGTGCTTCTTTATTGGTGGAGCTTCTTTTTCAAGATGGTCTTATAAAAGCCCTCTTTGCTACAGAAACGTTTGCTATTGGTCTGAATATGCCTGCAAAAACTGTCGTTTTTATTGCACTTAGAAAATTTGATGGAGACAGCCATCGTTGGATGACTTGTTGGTGAAAGCGACTCTCACAGTGTTATTTGAGTATCGACAGTTATATATAAAAGAACGCACTGCATGGATGGTAGATACATTGTTTGGAGTTGAACGCAGAAGGTGGATGCTGGAATGCTAGAATGATTTTCACTGATAGCATGGCTGCTTCATTGGCACAAGATTCGAATTCTTCTCACAGTCACTTCTTCAGATCTGCGTGGGTCCCTTTCCATAGTCAACAGTGGTTTCGTTGCATCTATTGGGCTTGAAAACTTTGTGTAAGGTGCAACTGGTCTCATCATCATCTTGAACAACTCAGAGATTGTTGCGTTGAAGCAGAAATTCCAAATTGAAAGGTCACTCCTAGTCATTGGATTTGGCTATGAACATGATGAAGCTTGGAAGAAAATATTTATCTTTTTAAATAATTCACTCAGGTCAGGAGCTTAGATATTGCGCTAGTATGCATAGCGTACACATGATGAAGTAATTGGTCAGTAGCATGCGTGCTATTGAAGTTGTAGAGCTTGCTCACAAAGGAAAGAGCAATGTGATAGACCAATTGTGTGGGCTAATTGATTACTGCATATAGGAAACTTTCAAATTTTCCTCAGTTAATTGGCATCATTGTTTCCCTTTTCATTAGTGTTTTCATTATTTTTTGGTTTTTACCTTCAACTCAATATCATCTTCTAAAGGCTATATATCTCCATTGAGCTTGATCTTACCTTTGAATATTTTACAGCATCTGTGTCATTACAATAATCCATATCATACCATCGATTTTGTCGAGAATGGCCAAATTTTATTTAGTATTAGAGTTATTGGAAACTTTGATACAATCTAATGTCGATGACAAAGTGAAAATAAGCAAAGACTCTCTTTTAGACATTCAAAAATGTATACAAAATGCACAAGAAAAGATCGATTTTTTGCAACTTGAATCACAACTACAGCAAGAAGAGCTACATCAAAATAGACACCATTCTGAACCTGTTTTTGTTCAGAACATTGAGACAACCACCCATCAGCAGCATGTTAATAATGTTACAGTTCATTCAAATAAAGTAGCAGTTATACATGCAGATGCAGAAACTCAGTCTGCACTTCCCAAGCCCATCATCAGACCTTGGGAACATCTTTTCCACAACAAGCACAGAACTGGTCTTGGATATGACAAGGACTTGTCCTTTCATATTCCAGACTACTCAAAGCCCATTCATTTTTAGAGTGTTGGATTTATTCATGACAGTTCACCTGCTCCTCATGACAGTTCACCTCCAGGTCTTCCAGACTCTGCTCCTCTTCCACAGCAACAACAACAACAGATCGTGAAATTCCAACACTGTGATCGAGTTGGCCATCTAAAAGATCACTGTTTTGATCTTCATCCATGTAAGCACTTCCATAAAACCAGCCATTCTTCACACAGATGCTTCAGCAACAAACGTCCTGCAAGAACAAAGATTCATCTTGGATGGATCGCTTCTTTGCAATGGGCATCAACAGCCAAGAACATATTCCAAACACATGTCAGAACTTGTTCCAGAATATTGAACAATCTTGCAGTTGAGTTTTCTCCATCATCTCACCTTGTATCTGACAGGGGGGGGAAATGATGGTCATCTACAAGCTTCAAAGCCACATCAAGCGAGCCTGGGCCACAACCTGCCACACAAATTTCAGAGTTGTAGCCAGAGACAAAGATGCCTGTAAACATGCCTTTAGTTGGAAATCTGGGACACTTCCTCTAGCAGAAGACTTCAGCTTCTTGCCAGTTTTGGAAGAATTCCAGGGACAAAATTGAGAACACTTCCTGTAGCAGAAGACTCCAGCTTCTTGCTAGTTTTGGAAGAGTTCCAGGAATTGCATTAAGCATTCCAGAGTTGTTGGTCATCCTTAAACCATCATAGGATGAGACTTCCCTTTTCAGATTGAAGTTCTCCCTTTTATGCAGGGTGAGACCTCCCTTTCATGGTTGAAGGTTTCCCTCTTCAAAACAATAGGAGCACTTCCTCTAGCAAAAGACTTCAGCTTCTTGCCAGTTTTGGAAGAGTTCCAAGAACTGCACTAAGTGTTCCAGTGTTGGTGGTCATCCTTAAACCACCGCCCTTTATACCAACATTTCAGAGAGCACGTTCAGCTTAGTGCTGCCATGCATTTTTGCACATTTTGTATTACAGCTCTCTTCTTGGACTCATACATAACCCTTCGGATTAAGGGGGGAATGTTGGACGCCTAATCCTAAATGGGTTAGTGTGGAAGCTGAATAGACTAAGTAGTCCAAGAGACCTTGGGATGTGAATCCCAACGGTCACATAATGTACTATAAATTTATATCATTTGTCAATAAAAATTGTATTGCATGTTTTATCTTTCATATCTCTCTTTCTATCCATGTGTGTTTAACACAGATATTGGACAACTATTGAGGACTGAAGCTAAAGGAGAGTAGCTACTGAAAGTTGGTATAGAAGACTTTGTGGATATTAAATAGTCATTGAAGATTATTGACCTTGAAGAAAGCCAGAGTAAAGAAGGACTAAAGACATACGATGCAGACAATGAAGATTGTGTAGAACTTTTGGGAGAAACTCCAAATGAAATGGAAAATTGGTGGCATGAGTTAAAGAGGCAAGAAAACCAAGGAATAAGTGATCAGACTGTACAAATAGAACTGAATGAGGACAAAGTTGTCATGAATGACAAATATGAGAAATAAGTTGTCAGAAGTGTTGGCATAATGAGGAAGCAAGGTAAAGTATCTGTGTCTATAGAATTGATTAATTTTGATGAAGATTTATATGCAGAAAAAAGGCAATGTGAATTCCATCTAAACCAAGAAGTTAATTCTGAAGAACAAATCGAATTAATGAAGGGTGAGATTAGAATGTCTCAGAAAGATGAAATGGTGTTGAATCTACAGTATGGGGTTGTTGAACTAGAAATGAGTTCCGTAGATGATAGTAACAGGATTACTATTGTACTACAAGGATTTATTGATGAAGAAGAAGACGAAGATGACATTTCAGATGTAGATTATTATATTTCCATAATCCTTAAGAGTGCAGAAATGAAGTTATTGGAGGAAGAAATACTCCAAGTACCTAACCAAGCAGGAAAAATTCTGAGTTTTCAAGAAATTTGTGGAGTTACAGGTATGTTGAGAATTGAAGTAAGAAGTAGTGAAGTCATTGTAGGGGATCAATGGAGAAGGAATTTGTACATTTCGGAAATGTATATGGAAAATTATTGGCACAAAGATTATGATGTTCTTATTCAATAACACAATCAGTTGCAAGAGGATAGTATTCATCATCTGAGAAGTGAATTGGGAAAAATAATTGATGAGTTGTGGAAACTCATAACACAACATTTCAATAAACTAAATGGAGGACAACAGAAGGAAGGGATATTGGCTAGAAGTAATGGTACGGGTGAAGGAAATGGAAAGTTGCGAATTAAGATGTGGGAGCATGTCATAAATTGTGATGTTGAGTGGAAAGCAGTAAGATATATGAAAAGGACAACAATAGACAATGAGAGCATGGCTAACGGGACAATACAACATAAAGGAGGGAGACCTGAAGAAGAACAAACAACAGCAACAACCAAGGATAGACTATCAAATCAAGTATGGGATCCAGGAGGACACAGATCAGAAGGACATGATCAAGAGATCATGATTAATTTAAACTTTGGGAGTCTGATGCAAGAGCATCTAGGCCTAGCGAGCAATGTGATGGAGTGGTCACATGTTGTGGCTAATGCAAGTTTGGAGGAAGACTTGGTTTTTTAATTTGAATTAATTTCAAATACATGGAGTAGTTAATTATTGCCTAATTCTGAACAAAATTGGGAATAAATGGCAAATGATCCTCCCTGCATGGAGTTCAAGCCAAGTAGTCTAGTTTGTTTAGAATAGGATAGGATTTGATTTCTAAATGTATAATTTATTCCTTCAATTGTGGAGGAGATGGTTATCTTAGAATATATGTGTTTCCTTTCTTTTCTGAAAGAGAGAGCAAGATAGCGAGGGAGAAGATTGAGAGCATTGTAAGCCTATGGGTAGTGTAGGAGGAGAAGGCCATTAATTAGAAGAATCAGGCCAGAGAAGGGAGAGAGCTTTAAATAGTAGTTTGTATTTATGTTTGTATATAGAGAATTGATTTGAGTGTGGAACTGTGTAATTGTGCATTTTTTTGAGACAGAGGACTTTACTTGTGTAATCCCGCTTAAGGCCGAAAACTCTATTATTGTTTACTATGGAAAAATCAGTGTTGCATGCATAATTATATAATCGGCCCATGGAGGCCTCGAATGCTTGCTTTTTCTATGTACTCCGATGATTTTGGCATTGGCTCTGTGTTTTTATACTCTACCGTAGAAATCCCCATGGTTAAGGAAAACTTAGTGTAATTTGGGTCCGCAAGTTGAAAACCCATTTACACAAAGAAACTACGCAAAATCACTAAGC
Organism: Pinus taeda; assembly: GCA_000404065.3. Taxonomy (NCBI): domain Eukaryota; kingdom Viridiplantae; phylum Streptophyta; class Pinopsida; order Pinales; family Pinaceae; genus Pinus; species Pinus taeda. The sequence goes on from APFE030782660.1 coordinate 18,053, forward strand.
GGATCATTATAACGGACTTGAAATAATATAGATGCTACTTCCTTATCGGCTCTGATACATAAATCGCGTCAAATCGGAGGAAGGGAACCGGCTTGTGATTGCCGAATTCCGATAATGCCTACCTAGACTCGAAACATTATAGTGCTGATTGGATAGCCTATTAGAACTGTAAGGCTATCGCATCAGAGGTTTAGCGGGGAGGCGACATATATTAAATCGGTATATTGTAGCAATTAAAGTTATCGCATCAGACCTTCGCCAAGTTCCATCGCCGATATTTTTGGATCATTGGGATTTGATCGCCAATATTGCAATTAGATTTGAGTCGTCCGATCAGCCAGATCTGGATTTGCGGGAATATTTATATAATCCCTCTCTAAAAGGGGAAAATCTCTGTTTTTTCCTTTTTCAAATGGTTTTCGGTCTCGAAAGGGAAAAGCATCATTTAAAGCCTTTTCAAAGGCTTTGGGTTCCGAAAGGGAAAAAGGCATAGTTTTTAAGCCAGAGGGTTGTTCAGCGAGGTGATTGTTAGGTTTTATAGATCCATTTGGGGTTTTAAGGCTAAATGCCTATAAACCATTTCTGATATGCATATATGTGGGCAAGAAGCTTTAAAGGGCCATTAAATGGGAAAATGAGTCATGATAAGGTGTTTAGCATGTGGCAACCTTAGGGTTGCACCAACGTTAGAGATTCACAGTTTCAAAGTTCAAAGTAAAAAAAAGTTTTGAAGATTTATACATGGGAAGTTTTTTATTAGCATAGTGTTTTTTTATTAAAAGATTTTATACAGGATTAGGAGCCACATAAATTTGTTTTAATTCGTTGGAGTGGTTATATAAAGGTTGGAGGGATTAAATTGTTTTAATTCGTTTTGTTTTTAATATATAAAGATTTTTTAAAAAGATTCTTTTATATATAAAAATAATTAAGAGTTTTTTTCAAAAGGGTTTTGAAAAAATATTTTTTGAAGTTTTTTTATAAAATAAAAAATTTAAGGTTTTTTTTGAAAGGGTATTTTTTTGGAAAAAGAGTTTTAGAAAGAAGAAATTTGAGGTTTGTTTTTCAAAAATAAATTTTTGGAGAAAGATGGCTTTCTCAAATTTCTAGCCCTAGTTCCCACCGTTTACAGGGAACTATTATGATGTGTGGGCCATTAAGATGGCGACCGCATTGTAGGCACATGATGTTTGGGATTATGTCCAGTTTGGATTTTCAGAACCTAAGAATGAAGAAGAAGAACAAGCTCTCAGTAATATAGAGAGGGATCAATGGAAGAAAGACAAGAACGAGAATGCACAAGTGTTGCAGCTTATTCAGTAGGGGGTGGACCGAGTAGTGTTCCAGAAGATTATGATCACGTCTTCAGCAAAAGTAGCATGGGATACTTTGGCGACAAACTATACAGGTATGGCCAAAGTCAATACTGTTAAGTTGCAAAATACTAGGAGAGATTTTGAAAGTCTGCAGATGAAGGAGACAGGGGACATCGATTCTTTCATGAATCGGGTCATAACTGTTGTAAATTAGTTAAAGATTTATGGTGAAGAAATTAAAGATCAAACAGTGGTTGAGAAGATCCTCAAATCTTTATCTACCAATTTTGATGTTGTGGTAGCAACCATAGAAGAAGCCAAGGATTTGCCATCATTAACAATTGATGAGTTGATTGGATCACTTCTATCACATGACGCAAGGATAGACAGAAATAAGGATTCCACTTTAGAGACCGCTTTCAAAAGTTAGGTTTCTATTTCAAGAGACAATGGTCTAGGCAGAACTAGAATGAGAGGCAGAGGATGAAGCAGAAGATATGGCGGTCAGAGAGATGACCAAGAAAAGCATGAACATGCAAATGGAATCAACTACAGAAGCTTCAACAATAATCAAAGAGTTGACAAATCAAAGTTGAGATGTTATTACTGCAATCAATTTGGTCATTATGCTCGTGATTGCAGGAAGAAAATAGTTGATGAAGGGAACCAAAGATCTAATGAACCTTCTACTAGTGTGTGGTTGTTAGACAGTGGTTGCGGTAACCACATGACAGGAAACAAGTATTTGGTTGCAAATTTGGATCAATCTATGAAAACAGAGGTAAGTTGGGGACTGACAAGACTATGGAAGTAGATGGCAAAGGAGCGGTCAACATTTTGAACAAGCAGGGGGAGTTGAAGACAATCTCAGAGGTATATTATGTTCCTAGTCTCAAACATAATTTGCTAAGTGTTGGTCAATTGACACAAAAAGGATACAGAGTTATCTTTCAAGGTCAAGAAGTTGTTATACATTACAAGCCCCCGAGAAAAGGTGCAGATGATGAGGAACATACTCTTTCATCTAATTTTGAATTACAGTGGTCAGGTGAGTTATTTTATAGTTCCATGTTCTGATGATTATTGGTTATGGCACTTTTGATTTGGACACTTGCACTATTCTAGTTTAAGATTGTTGCAGTAGAAAAAGATGGTCAGAGGATTACCTCCCATCAAAGAACCTGCTAATACTTGTGAGTGTTGCATCTTGGGAAAGCAACACCATGAAAGTTTTCCAAAGGGAGTTGCATATAGAGCAAAGCAACCTCTTGAGGTAGTGCATACAAATTTGTGTGGACCTATGAAAACACAGTCAATTGGTGGAATTTGTTACTTCCTCAATTTCATTGATGACTATAGCATAAAGACTTGGGTTTACTTCTTGAAGCAGAAGTCTAAAAATTTTACAAAGTTCAAATGATTCAAAGCCTTAGGAGAGAACCAAAGTGATCGACATATTAAGGTATTGAGGTCAAATCGTGGTGGAGAATATGACTCAAAGGCATTCCATGATTACTACAAACAACATGGGATCAGAAGACAGTTTATAACCAGGTACACACTGCAGCATAATGGTGTAGTAGAGAGAAAGAACGGGACAATTATGGACATGGTAAGAAGCATGTTGAAAGGAAGAAACTTGTCTAATGAGTATTGGGCAGAAGAAATTACATGTGCTATTTATGTGATCAACAGATCTCCTACAAAGATTGTAATGAACAGAGTACTAGAACAAGCATGGTCAGGTATGTCTTGCAACATATCTCATCTCAGAGTATTTGAATGTGTAGCTTATGCACATGTGCCTAAGGAGAGAAGAGGCAAATTGGATAATAAAAGTGAAAATTGCATATTCACTGGTTATAGTGAGAAATCAAAAGCTTACAAATTGTACAATTTTATCACAAAGAAGACGATAATTAGCAGAGATGTTGTGTTCAAAGAAAAAGAGTCATGGAATGGAACTGTTGACAAAACAATTGATGCACAAGTTCCAATGATGGAAGAAGATGATGTAGCAGAAAAGGAGCAACAAGAATCATAGGTCAAGACACCAAACAGAGACACACCAACAAGGACTCCAAGATTTTTAGAGCAGCATGGATCTTCAAGCAGATCAACAAATCAAGATTCTCCCAGCAGTGAATCAGGTGATGAATCAAGCAATGGTAAGAGAAAGATGAGAAGTTTGAAAGATATTAATGATGATTTGGATGTTAGTTCAAATTTTGCATTATTGTCATTCCAACCTTCTTCATTTGAAGAAGCAATAAGAGATGAAAATCGGGTACAAGCCATGGATGAAGAAATTAAAGCTATTGAAAAGAATGACACATGGGATTTGGTTGATTTACCAAAGGACAAAAATCTCATTGGTATGAAGTAGGTGTACAAGACAAAGTTGAATGAAAAAAGTGAAATTGACAGATTTAAAGCTAGACTTGTAGCAAAAGGATTCTCGCAACAATCGGGAATAGACTTTGGAGAAACATTTGCTCCGGTAGCCAGATTGGATACTGTAAGAGAATTTCTAGCGACAGCAGCTCATAACAAGTGTAAAGTATATCAGATGGACGTAAAATCAGCCTTCTTGAATGGAATTCTAGAAGAAGAAATTTATGTGCAGCAACCTCTAGGATATGAAGTTGAAAGCAATGAAGAGAAAGTTTATAACTTGAAGAAAGCACTCTATGGACTAAAGCAAGCGCCTAGAGCTTGGTATTAAAGAATTGACAGCTACATGATCAAGAATGGATTTTGCAAAAGAAACATTGAACCTACCTTATACACAAAGGTAAATGAGCATGGACATATTTTGATTGTTTTCTTATATGTTGATGACATGATTTTTATAGGTGATTTTGAGATAGATGAATTTAAAGCAACCATGATGAAGGAATTTGAGATGAAAGATCTTGGTATTGTGAAATATTTTCTTGGCATATAAGTTGAGAAATTTGAAAAAGGAATTTTTATTTGTCAAAATAAATATGCCAAAGATTTGTTGAAAAGATTTAGGATGGAAAATTGCAAACCTCCCCCTACACCAGCTGTAACATGTACAAAGTTAAGCAAGGATGATGAAGGATCAGATGTCAATCAAACTTTACTCAAAAGATTGGTTGGCAACCTCATGTATCTCAAACTATAAGACTGGATATCATGCAAGGAGTGAGTTTGATTTCCAGATTTATGGAGACTCCAAAAGACACACATTGGAGTGCAGGAAAAAGAATTCTGAGATACATAGCAGGAACTAGAGATTGTGGCATAATGTATACAAGCACAGAAAATAAAGATTTGATTGGATACACAGATAGTGATTTTGCAGGTAGTTTGGATGATAGGAAGAGCACTTCTAGTTTTATGTTCCACCTTGGTTCAGGTGTGATTTCATGGGCATCTGAAGTAGCCCATTGTGACACTTTTGTTAGCAGAAGCAGAATATGTAGTAGCAACATCAGCAGCATGTCAAGTAGTGTGGTTAAGAAGAGTATTTGATGGGCTCAAGCAAAAACAAGGATCAATGACAATATATTGTGACAACACCTCAGCAATTGCACTATCCAAGAATAGTGTGTTTCATCAGAACAACAAGCATATTGATACTAGATATCACTTTATTAGATAACTTGTTAGCAATGGAGAAGTTCACTTGAAGCCTTGTAAATCTAGTGATCAATTGGCTGATATATTTACTAAGTCATTAGCACAAGATGTATTTGAGTTTGAGAGAAGAAACTTGGGTGTTGTAAGCCTAGCTAAGACATAGACCAGCATACATGTTTGAGTTGTCATGAGTCATGTTTTAGTTTAGCAGTCGTAATTAAGGGGGAGTGTTAAAATAAGATAATTACTCCTGCACGAGGAGTTAGCTAAACATAGAGAGTCACTTACCCGGATGCGGGTGTTAACATGCATTTAAGTTAAGCCATGTGCAAGCCACGCGGACCGGACAGTGGGCAGATGCACAGGCGGATTGATATGGAGTTCAAGTGGGTTGTAATGAATAGCATTCATTGCTATTCAATTCGGCCTCCGTCCCAAGGAACCTACGAGAGAATTTACAGGATGGATGCCCGAACATTCGCCACTGTCTGTGTTTGTGCGCAGGAGGGGAATTGGAGCTCTGAGGTGGAAGGAGGGGAAGGACAGGTAAGGGAATAAGAGGGAGGCATCGGCGGCAGCAGGCCTTACCTAAAGGTTCAGTTCTATACAGTGTCGGCGTCTAGTTTATGGCATTCTCGGGAGGTAGAGGTGAGGAATGAGCAAAGGCTTCGTTCTGTAGTGGTGCAGCACTGCGGAAGCGTTACCTCTCCTATGGACGAATTCAAAATTATCAATTTAGAGGTGGGCAGCGGAGCAATTGCTGCATTGCATAAGCTTCTGGTGGAGACAGAGCATCCTTCGCATCCCATGGCTCCTCATCTGCGCGCTACACCTCGCCGTGGACGTAACTATGGGCAGAGGGGAAGCTCAGGAGGCAGGGGCAGTCAAAGCCCACAACGTATTTCACCCCTTGCTTGTGCTTCGCCCCCTTCAATCGGGTCGGAAGACTCAGGCTACTCCATCAGCAACACTGTGCAGTCGGCGAAATTTCAATTCAGACGCAGGACTAACAAACCCATCGTCTTGGCTCTCGTTACGGTTATTTTCTCTGAAGAAGAGGAGGAGGAGGGAAGCCTGAAGGAGGAAACCGAGGAACAGACGCCTTCCCCCACGGACAACTCCTCGCAGAGGAGGGGAATGGAAGATAGCTCCTACATTCCTTCATCTCAGAGCAGGCTTGAAGATGACAGCACTTTTGCTCACTCTGAGGAGCAGGCAGAGGTGCTATAGGAGATAGGAAGCATGAAGGACAAGGACACCATGGAAATTGCTCAACAAAATACTGAGGCTCCACAAGCGATGGACGTCACCAGGAAGGCTTCACCCCAGAAGCAAGCCGTGGACAAGGAGCCTGATAACTCCTTTGCTAACATCCTTTACCTCAAACTGTCACCGGGAATGACACTTGAAGATATCCCGGACGGGATGGAGGTCACCTGAGAGCAAGATCCGGACAAGGAAGCCGAGCAATGCTAAAAAAATCTCAAGTAGTCATCTCCGTTTTGAGGGTAAGGTCTTTGGCTCTTGGTCTGGTGGTAATATATATCCTCTGTTCTGTTTATGCGTGTTTTGTATTGGCATTTTGGGACCGGCTACACCTGTTCGGAATTTTTGGGACCATGGTGCAGCGAACCGAGGCTGGCGACATTTCCAGAAGAGCAAGCATATAATCTTTGTATTTTTGACAATGTCTTGCAGTTTTGTAGACTTCCAAGCCTGTAAAATCTTTATCCTCTGCTCTGAAGTGTATTTCTGCTGATAGCATTTTGCATAATGTTCCTTACAATCAGCGAAACAGGCTTTTTTTGTGAAAAGATTTGAAAGAGAGTTGCCTACTCACTCTCAGAGGTTAAATCCTCTTGTAAATATTTTTTCAGTTTCTTTAATATAAATAATTTAGTCTTTGCCCAAAAAAAAAAAAAAAAAAAAAAAA
>APFE030782664.1:10673-48879 GCA_000404065.3 Pinus taeda
CTATATCTAACTCAACCTCATCTACAAATGTTGACCCAAAAGAAAACTTAAGTTTACATTGTCTAGTCACTTATAGTTGTGCTTTATCACATAACCAACCTAATGGATATGGCTTCTTGTGAGGTGTAGTGAGTAATCCCAACTTCTTTATAATTGCTTCATAAATTAAATTACTTGTGAGCCACTATCAAACAAAGTATCAATCTTTTGATGATTGGAAATAACTCGAATATGAAAAAGCTCATGTCTTTTCCTCTCATTTTCTTCATTATTAGTAGATTGTGCAGAATTACTAGTAGATGCTTTAGAATTTTTACCTTTTATACCGGTGGCTGCAATCGTTGTTTCATCTCCTGAGTCTGACCCCAAATCTTTCTGAATAGCTACAATAGTCTTCTTCTTCTTGCCCTCGAACTTCTTAGGTCTCAGCTCCGGATGCAAAATCCAATAGTGCTCATCATCATGCCCATCCTTCTTATAGTGAGTGCATGAAGAATTGCTTTTTTGTACAATGTTGGCCTTCCTCTCTTTCCATTTCTATTTTCTTTTCTCCTTATTCTTGCTTGCAGTGGGTTTGGATGATCCCCCAACTTCTGGGTTCCCATTCTTTCCTCTAACTTCTAGATGCGTAGCTTGAACAGATGCCTCATCTATACTAGCGGGATTAAACATGAGGATAGTGTGCCTCATGTAGTTGTGTAGACCACCTATGTACTTCAACAGAGTTTTAGGTGAGTCTAAAGAAATTCCTAGAATCAAAGCTCTTTTCCTAAATTCTTGGGTGTAACCTTGTACACTTTGCCCTTTCAATTGGTGAAGAGTTTGCCAGCTCATCATGGCTTGCTGCATGTAAGCTAGTGGGTAGAACTGCTTTTTGATTGCAGAAACAAAATTACTCCAGAAAGAAAGAATCTTACCATGTTTCTTCATGTCAGCTTGTGTCCTTCCTTCCCACCATACCAAGGCAGTGCCTCCGAGGCGTAGGCTGGCTAGCTGAATCTTACTCTTGTCTGAGTCAATACTCTGCATTTTGCAATAAACATCAATCTGCCTAATCCAATTATCCAGCTTCTTTGCATTCAACTCTCCATCATATATGGGTAAGTCAAATTTAACATCTAATTTAATCAAAGATGTCTTCTTTTTATGTTCAGGGCTATTAGGAGGCGTGAGGAATTTTTCTCCTTTCCCTTTGCCTTTTGAGTGGTCATGGAGGAGAGATTCTTCTTCTCCTTTATCTTTGGAGTGTGATGAATCTTCATCTTTACCTTTCTTAAACTCCCTATACATTTCCTCTACCATGGATCTCGTGGCTAGGAAACTATCTATAAATTGGGGGTCTGGTCCCAAGGGACTTTCTTCTGACATTTTCCTCTTAGAATAGACTTTTCCAATTTCCGGGTTAGTTTCAACCAATTCTCCTTCTCCTAATTTAAGCTTTGATCTAGTTAGCATTCAACAATAAATTCCAGCACAAGCTTGTCTAACCTTAACAACCTAGCCACTCTGATACCACTTGATCTGAAATCACCCGTAAATGACCTCAGAGAATTAATGAAGGTATTACAAACTCATGTGTTGGGGTGTGCCTATGTTATTTTATGCAACGAATCAATAAGATTTCGAAATACATAGACACTGAAACAGTAAGAGAAACACAGTAAGCAAACACATAAACACAACAAGTTTAATAAGGAGTTCACCCAATCCTTCTGGGCTATGTCTCCTGGTCTAGCCTGCAGTGGTGGCCTTTCTATTGTGTCTTAAAGTAGAGTTTTTACAATAAGGAGCTCAATTTGAGTCTCACTTAACAGATGATGATCAGTAGCATTGTACTTGGATCCCCCAAGTCTCTAGAGTTCACAGACTCTCCTTACTGAATCTCGACCTCAACTGGTCTCAGTGGTATGAGTCCGATTTGGTACTCAATACCTAACATGTATACACAGAACAGTTGCTTGAACCTCTCAAGCCTTCTCTAGAGTTCATAGACCCTCAGACTCTCTCTGTCTCTGTCTGTTCAATGCTGCCTTTACTCTGTAGGTCAGCTCAGCTTCTCTGTTCTCTGCAATTTGCTTCTCTCTCTCTCTTTTTGCCTCTTTTCTGTCTTACTCTCTGCCTGTTCGTGGCTTAAAGCCAATCCACTCCTTGACTGTTCGTTTCCGCTTCCCAGCTCTCTGGATCTCCTACCTCTGTCCGCTTGAATTCCCCTACTCTGCGTCATCATCACTGTGTAACGCTTCACAGAGAGGTGGCCACCTATTTCCTCACGAACTGAGTGTCAATTCTCTTTGAATGATTGTTATTTCCGTTGCTCCAAGATTTCCCACGAAACTGATTCCTCTACCAACTCATCAGTCATGCCAGACCTCAAATCTTATATGACTCAACCTATTTCCCCGTAGAATCTGGTCATCCATCGGATCATTTCTCCGCCGTTGATCTGGAGCCTCCAAATCTTACGGTCTCCGTCCATATCAGGCAGGTAAGTAGCATGACCTTTACCCGTCCAATGTGAACGATTTTCTCTCTCATCTGCCGGACGTGTGTCACCCAGTGTATGGCATCGGGTGGGACTCGGTCGAACCCGCTTACCTCTTGAAGCCCTTCCGATATCCTACCAATTTTAGCGTGGGACCCACCTTCTGACGGAATCGGTGATTTCCGTACAGTTTTATGCTTTCCTCATGACCGAGCGCTTGGGGGCTTTCCTTCACTGAGGGGGATGCCTAGCGATACGCGATTAGTGCTTTAAGTGCTTTAGCGCTAATCGCGTATCAAAAACCACCCCTGTTTCTGGATTTGACCTCTCGTTTATCAATTTGTGCCAACGTGCGGTCACCATGGGCCAACGGTCTACGCGCTTTGATCGAGGGTCCTCATTGTTCTGTGCTGACCACAAATTTCCATTGTTTAGAGGTTATTTCTAATATGCTCGATATCCATAAGACTTTGAAGCTTGACATAATCTGAAATAGTCATGAAAACTTAGAGAATGTTTAAGGATCCAATTTGGATCAAGGGATCCAGGAAATAGTAACTCAATCCACAACCTTCCAGGGCTCTAGAGCATTTGTCTAACTCAGCTCCAAGGACTAGTAACTCAACCCACCAAAGGTTCCAAAGCATTTGTCCCAACCTAGGCTCTAGGACTAGTAACTCAACCCAAGTTGTTTCAGGGCTTCTAAAGCGTTTGTCCCAACCCACAACCATAAGGAGCATGAGCACCAATAAAAAAACCAAGAAGTGGAAAAAACCCACAACACCATGGATATCTAAGAAATGGCAAGGCAAGGCTAAAACCATTGTAAATCTAGGAAAATCTCCATGCCAATGAAAACACATAACCAAAAAATCGCATGCATATACCATGCATCAAGAAATCAACAAGGAAATCACACATGCAACCTGTTTCCTGCAAAGCAATCCAGCTGTAGCTATTGATCCAACTATTCCCTTACGCTTTCCTACTTTTCTTTGCCTTCTTTCTCCAATAGTGAATGCCCAAGTGCTCCAAGAATGCTCCAAGGCTTCTCTAAGTGTGCAATAGTATGAGAGAATGAAATGAGAGCTCCAAAACTAGGCTGACAAAAGCAGTGAACTGATCCTCAAAAGCCTTTTTATCATTGAGGCCTCTATTTTCTTCAGTTTCCTTCATTTTCCCTCTAATCTCCCTCTCATGCACATTTGTGTCTCTTCACCTTCATTTTCTCCTATTTTTCTTTATTTTCATAAATAAATGTTGATTAATGCCTCTTTGCCTTCGCCAATTTCCATAGACATTAATTACTCACAAGTGAAACTCATCACTGTGTTTTGTTCAACATTCAGCTTGGAATAAGTGTTCCATGACCTTGGTTTTATTTTATTTACATGAAAATAAACCAGGGGTTGTTACAAAAAGCATCGTGAACTTGCCCCTTCATCTATTCCATCTTACCTTCTAGACTATCTAACCTCTCTTGAATTATTTTTTGGTTGTGACACAAAGCTACCAACTTGTCGATTATGTGCCACTAATTGTGTGTTGAATATTGTTCATAAAACCAATAATTCCATTCCTATTCTTATGGTGGTGTAATGAGAATTGTTCGAGGAGCAAAGTGACCTATTGAAGCTAGTTTTCTAGAGATTGAAAATGAGGGGTAAGTTTTATTCTTTATAAAGAATGGACAATCTGTTGATCCAATTCTTCACCTAAATCCCAGATCTCCACTTGATGTTCTGCTCCATGGCCCTAAACCTCTACATGCACGACCACATTGGCGTTGCATGGGCCCCGAGGTATCAAAATTATGCCACCAAACCAAAGCCCAACATGGTTTGTGCCAGTTCCTCTAAATTCCCCATGCCTTGTCAACATTTTCAAATCCAATGCAAATATAATAATGAGAGCTATAAGTAGAATACCTATTTGGGACTTGTCCCCCCTCCACCATCTTTCTAGAGTTATAAGAACTACCACCCGCACCAATCTCGTATGGCAACAGGAGGCTCGGCCTACTCACCACCCCTTTGAGCTCCAAAGAACTACCAAACCCAATGAGGGGAGGACAACCCCGAAAATCAACAACCCAAACACCCCAACCTTCCCCCAGAATTGTATATCTATAGGAGGGGAAGAAACTATACAAAAAATAGTTGGAAGTACCTGTGATAGCTCTAACAAAGCAGCTACAATTTCTTACAGGAGATGTGCCCCCAAGAAGGTCATCGCCTAAACCAGTAATCTTGACCACAAACTCAGACAATGACGAGTAGAAGGGTTTTTGTCCTCTCTCTGCCGAACTTTCACAGATACCATCTACAACTTCAACAGCAAATGCCAAGGACCACACTACCACCTCTACATAAAAACTAGCAGACCCATTAGGTGAGAAAGCTTTAGACAGATTTAAAACATAGAGTGAGAAATTTACTAAGGGATTGGAAATTGATGAGAACTCCAACGATGACGACTTAGCTGCTAGGCCTAAGTGTTGTCCCCTAAACACAAAGACCTATCCTAATGACTATGCAGGCATCCACAAGCTTAGGTACCAAACATTTTTGCTTTGAATTGCCATAATGGACAAGCTAGTGCCTCCCAAACTTGATGAAATTCCTCTCCTCCTTATCACAGTTTGGAGGGCTAGGGATGGCAAAGACAAAATGCCAACCTGTTCTATCCATCCCCTTAACTCCCATTACAATGCAATGGCAACAACAACCTGGAGGGTCACATGTAATTGTTATACCTCTAAATTGCTCGAGAAGCATTGTCTTTTGCTTGCCCCAAGAAGTGTCATTGGCATGCCTCATTAAACCACATGACGCATGGGCAGGGGAGTTAATGCACCACCTGCCCTCCGTTAGCCGCTAATGTCACCCCCATAAGGGATAGGATCACGATAATATCAAGCATATTATTACATCACAATTTAAGGGGAAATTATGGGGTGATAAAGAGCTTGAGGGAAAAAAGAAACTAAGATATTATATGGATACGATCACCCCAAATCTCGAAAATCAAAAGTATCTCTATGTCTTGGCTAGTGTAAACAAAGAAATAAACATTGTTAAAATACAAACAAATTCTCATGAACTCAAGACTAAAATTGGACACTTACCAATTCCCAAACATTGTGGGATGAAAGAGTCTATCACCTTTGTGATATTAAGAAGGTTGAAGATGAAAATTACTTTTTCTTAGGTTGTCCAACGTATACTTAGATTAAATCTAAATTATCTGATTCGTGACATTTTAGGAATTATCCAATACCGTGTTTCACTAAAAATAAAGTTTGTTACATTTACATTTTTTCCATAAACAAAATAAAATAATACATCAATTTATTTTTAATTTAAATCTTTTATAATTAAGTTATAATGTTTGCAATGAAAATTTAATAGAGATAATTTGATAACATAAATTTTATATAGATTACAAAATCAACATAATATTGAATTGAAAAAAAATACCTTTCAATGTAATTAAGTGTAATTCAATAACATGAATATTCCCTGATTTAACACTTGTTTGAAGCACCACTAAATATCATCATAGATCTATCTTAACTTCGGATTCGAGAGGGCTCAAATCTCTCAAGATGCAAGCTTATTTTTTAGTGCAAAAGGAAAAGTTTACACCTCGAGAAATTTGATTCCTCTTGGTTCTTGGTAGATCAGGAGAAGATGCATCTTGGTTCTTGGTATATCAGGAGAAGATGCATCTTGGTTCTTGGTCGATCAGGAGATGTGTCTATGCTAATTCTTAATAATATTATTTATATTTATATTTATATAAATGTTACATTATCTATAGAAAAATATTGTTATTATCCCCGCGGCGCTGCAAGGTATAACGTAATAAAAAATGTGTTGACATTTAATTACTTTGAGCGCTGACCAAAAGTTAAACGGTATGTTAAGATGTTTTTTTTTTTACATAATCGGCTGCTATTTATATTCTAAAAAAATATTGGGGAGACTAAGCTCCTGAATTACAAGGGAAGCAAAGTGAGGAAATATTACAAGGGAGACAAATTTTCTCTTTGCTTCTATCATTCTTAACTTTTGGAAAACCTGAATAGTATAGATTCTAATAAACTAAAATAACAAGAAACATAATTTGCAAGGCATGCTTAGTCTATGTTTATATGACTGATTTGGTGGGCTGTAGATTCTTCAGGATTGCCATCAGCTTCTGCGTTCCTTAGATTTGAAGAGCTAGTGCTAGGAGCATTTCTTTTTTCCATAATGAACTTTAGAATATCGATGGACTCCTGGACATGGCTGCATCTATGGAGAGATCATTGAACTGCTCCTGAAGTAAGGAAACTCTGTGGAGAAAAAGATTGAAAATATTGAGGTTGGCCTCATGCTTTTCCTTAGTGATCCGAGCATGGGTGTCAATTTTGGTGTCCAAAATCTTCTGATGAGCATGAATTTGTTCCAATTTTGCTTGCAGATCGGCGCAGTGGAGGCATTCTTCACTTCTCGCCATTGCGGAAGGCCAAACTGTGTTCTTAGTGCTCTAGGAGGTTAGAGCGTTGCAATACTGTTGAACCAACGAGCCTGGGGAGAGGGAGCTTGGAGGAGGAATGATAGTGTATAGAAAAGGGGAGCGATGGCTCGGAGGAGAGGAACTACCAAGAGCAATTGACCGAAGGAGTGAATGTAGCCAGGGAGAAGAGGAGATGCGAAACTGAGAGAAGGAGAGTGCGGATAAGTAGGTGGGCTCTGACAAGGGGTTAAGGGAGAATGGGGTGGAGATCACAAGAAAAAAACGAGAAGGATCATGGGAGAGGAGAGGGCGGAGCAGAGTAGCATGGGCGATGGGACAAAAAGGAGTTAGGTGGATCGTTTCCAGAGATTTGGTGAAGAAATCATAATGTTGGCGAATATCAAGGTGGATTTTAGCAGCGACCAAGACCTTAATCTTCTTGAGGACGCTGCAAGTGTCAGTCTCATTTGATTTGCTGCGGGTCGTTCTGAACATTGATATGTTTTTGATCATGGCAGATATTGTTGGGATTCGATTGAGTTGCATAGTAGATTGCCTATGGATCTGTTACAAGCTCTATCGGCACAAGTGTCAGCCTCCTTGTTGAAAGTTCGAAGAACATGGAAGAAGTGGAGATCTATCATTTGTTGAGCGAGAGCTTGGCACCAATTGATAGTTTGTTGCAGGAGCACATTGGAGGCATTTCGGTTGTGAACCATTAGACTAATGATGGCAGCCAAGTCGCCAAGGACCATTGCAGTGTTTATGCCAAGTTTTTGAAGTTGGACGAGCCCTTGGTATAGAGCGAGAGCTTCAACCCTATTGTTGGAGAGGGGGCCTAACCCCCAATTCATAAGTCATTTCGATATCTCCGTTGGCATTGTAGATGATTCCACCAGCCCCTGTTGTTCCAGGTTAGATTTGGAGGCCCCATCGAAGAAGAGATAGTAGGTGTTACTGTTTCTGAGCCAAGTTGAGAACTCCTCATCTTTTAATCTTACTTTCCAACTATGATTAGAGTTGTTGAGATGGTTGTTGATGTTACTCTCGCTTTGGCTGTTGTTACTTTTATCTAACAAGTGGCCAATGAAATTCCTTTCTTCAACACAGAGGTCGGCGATGTCAATTTTCTTTTGACTTTTGACTGAGATGGTTTCCAAAGTAAGACTCCTTGCCTTGTTACATAATTTCCTTGTGATGGTTTCTTTGTCTTTGAAGACCATGCGGTTTCTTGCCAACCATATGTTCCACAGAAGAGAAGAGGGAAGAGAATCCCAAACTCTTTTGGCAATATTGTTCTTCTTTTGTTGCCACGAATAGTTCTTCTTCCAAAGGTGCAGAACTTCTGCAGTAGAGTTATGGGGGTTCCAGGAAGTGGGCGTTGAAAGAGATTTCTTTCCAATAGGCGGTGGCAAAGGGGCAGGCGATGAAGAGGTGCTAGATGGTTTCTTCAGCAGCTTGGCAATTTGGGCAACGGGAAGGACCAAGTATGCCTCGCTTTTGCAAGTTGTCAGAAGTGAGAATTTTCCCTTTTAGGAGAGCCCAAATGAATAATTTTATTTTTGGGATGGCCTCTAATTTCCAGATGATTTTCCAATGCAACCAAATGGGCATGGGGTATTCACTGCTACAAATATACTGATGGGAAGCTTGGATTGTGTAATTGGAAACTGAAGGATCCCAACAGAGCCATCGATGCCATTTTTTTCAATTGGAGCTATGCTATGAAGGTGGGCTTGGAGATTAGCAAAACTTGCTTTGAGGTCTATAGGTATGGCTGGAAAGTTCCATCCTGTCCAAATCTGAGATTGGGTATCCCACTGAGAAATCTGATCCAAGTAATGAAGCCCTATGTTGTCAAAGAAGGAGAGAATTTGATCAGTTCTAGGTTGGTTGTTGATAGGCTGCTGTCCCATTATTCTATTTACTCCGATTTTAATGTCGGTGCCGCCCTTGGGAACTTTGGAAATGTTTTGGGCAAGGAAGGGGATTGCTTTCTTGCACAACCTCCAAATTTTAGAGCAAACTCTGTTAGGGATACCGTAATCTAAGAGGCGTTGTCTTGGATAGTTTAGATATTTGGCTTCCTACACACTTTTCCACCGAGCAGAATGGCAACTAATGAATCTCCAAACGATCTTGCCACCAAAAGCCAGATTTAGGAGCTTGGGAGATCTGAGTCCTAGGCCTCCACGATCTTGGGTTTGAATGACTTGCTTCCAACTTACAAGATTGAACTTCTTTTTTTCATTTTTCCCCCCTTGCCAAAGGAAATGACGGAGGATGACTTCCATTTTGTGATGAAAAATGGCAAGATCTTGCAGAAGCGTGAATTGTTATAAGGGTAATGAAGAAAGACCAATTTTTAGGAGAACTAGGCGACCTACTGGATTGAGCCTAGTGGAACCCTATTGCTGCACTTTCCTTTTCATTTTATCTATGATAGTATCCCCTAGTTAAGCTTTCAGAGGACCAACACTCACTGGCATGCCCAGATAAGTGAAATGCTCCCAGTCTAATTTGCAAGGGACCCCAAAAGTGCTGGCGATGTTATGGAGGACTTGAGCGGAAGTGTTCCAACCATAGATGCAACTTTTGAGTTGATTGACCATACCTCCTGAGTAGCTCATGTATTTGTCTAAGAGGGCTTTGAAACGACGGGCTATTATATTGGAGGCTCCTCCAATTAACAAAGTATCATCAACAAATTGAGAGTGGTTTATGTTTTTAATTCCATTCCCAAATTTAATACCTGTGATAAGACCGACACGCTGATTGTGGTCTGAGGCTTTACTGAAAGTCTCAGCCATCAAGATGAACAGGTAAGGGGAAAGGGGACAGCCTTGTCTTAGCTCTCGTGAGGATTGGAAAGATGGCCCTGTTCTGCCATTAACAAGAGGAGAGATCCAAGGAATTAATATGCATGCTTTGATGAGGTAAAGGAAAGGTGCGGGAAACCCCATTTTCTTTAGAACAGCAATGAGGAATGAGTGCCTAACTCTGTCGAAGGAATTAGCTAGTCCAGTTTTAGAATGAAACATTTTTCCTTTCTAGATTGACTGGAATGTATAGCTTCTTGGACAAGGAGGATTGAATCGGAAATTTGCCTATTGGCCAAGAAGCCTCCTTGGTTTTCAGAGATGAGCGAGGGGAGGAGAGGTTTGAGGTGAGAAGCGAGTATTTTGGTCAGGATTTCGTAAGTTGAATTGCAAAGAGAAATGGGTTGAAATCGGGAAAAGGATGAAGGCCAATTCTCTTTAGGAAGGAGGGCAAGATGGGTGGCATTGGTGAAACCTCCAATTTTACCCTTGCATTGAGTCCATTTTATCATTTTGACAAGATCTTTTTTTATTATTCCCTAATAAGCTCAGTAGAAGCGCAGATGGGGAAACCATCTGGGCCAGGAGCTTTGTCTGGTTGGAGTGTCCAAATAGTTCTTCTTATTTCTTCTTCTTCAATCTCCATGATCAAGTTATCATTGATTTCCTTACTAATCTCAGTGGGGAGGTGTTGCAGCAGATTTGAGTAATCTTCCTCCTCTTTCGTTTCTGTTAAAAGAGCACTATAATGATCTGAGGCTGACTTTCTAATAGCACCTTGAGTGGTTTGGAGATTGCCTTCTACATCTATGATGGATGTAACATTGTTCCTAATTTTCCTGACGGTGGCCTGCTTATGAAAGAAAGCAGAATTTTTGTCTCCTCCTTGCAGCCATAGCTTCCTTGATTTTATTACGGTATGTTAAAATGTTAACATTATAGAAAATAATTAATTAATTATTATTTTATTTTTATTTTATTTTTATTTTTTAAGTTTTGATTGGTTAATTCGTTTGAGTTCTTGTTATGTAATTATACTTCTACCGTTATTTGGGTTTACAAATCTGAACATTTGTACTAATAATTTAACGCAATGTGTCACATCTCCTCAAGCGTTGACTTTAAAAACAACTTCTTTTTGGTTCTAGCATAGCTAGCGCTCTGTATTAGGCATGGGATTTGATGTCTTGTAGGATGTATTCTATGTTCTAAGACGTATTTGACGTTCGCAAAAAAAATTTCCACATCAAGATTGACGTGTATTATACATCTGCAACACATCATTCTAATGTCTACTTTCAAACTTAAATCATCAAATTTTATAATACCTGTTACAAGCGAATATGAGTTATCAGACAATTAATTTTACCTATATGATACATATTAATCCCTGAAATTGTGAATAATCTACTGCATAGAAGATTGTCCTTGGATTAACACTTGAATGTTTTTATTAAAGTGATTTAAATGCACTAGAATGACAGGTAATGGCCAAATTGTAGTATTTTACCAGCTGAGATTCGCAATGATTAGAAGGTGGCCGAGTTATTTTTCACGGTACAGTCACACCCACCAACAATTACTTTACTGATGTGAGAATAACTGCCGACCTACAATTACTTTATTAATGTGAGAATAACTGCATGAATTTAGCAGTCACAAATAACATGTTGTGCCCATCGGTCTAATGAATATTTATGTTTAACAGACCAGCGCAACTCCAGCCGAGGGTTTGTTTATTAGAGTATCCCTGGATTACAATAAATAAATAATAAATATCACTGTCAGCTAAGTGGGCTCCCCTGAGCTGAGCATTCATTCCTGCATTTACTTTTATGATTATGTTGTTTATTACTTGGTCTACATCATGTGTGGCAATTTGGTTTCAAGGGTGTTTTTATTATTTATTTTAAATATACATATACTTACGGTCACCAACTATCTTCCCGCGTTGAAATTTAGAAAATAATCCAGATTTACATTCTCCTAAAGCCATGATGCCCAACAATTTGAAGTCAAGCTGAACTGGTTGTGACAATGTTGATTGGTTAGAGCCTTGCAAGTGCAATTAATACAAGAGTTGAAGGATTGGCGCTAGCGGTTGGAGCATCTGAGTTTTCGCTCTTTCCTTGATGTTTGGACGACGATTTTCAGCTGAGTTTTGAAATCAACGTAAAGTTTGTTGAATCCTTTCAAGTTTCAAGCTATGGAAATGGTGCTCTGTTTCATTATAAACTCGAAAATGATATATCTTATTACTAGAAATTCCTAAATATACCATTACAAATTGAATAGATTTGTTTGAAATCTTAACATTAGAGTTTTTTCTAGGTTGAAATATTAATAATAGAGTTTGTTTCATTGATATCTTGCAAATGAAGGTTTTCGTAGCAGCGAAAAAAGAAATATTCACTCCTGAAATCTTGTCAGCAGATGCTTATTTTGTAGTTTTGAAATGAAAGGAAGATATTTCACAAAAATTGTGGGTGAAGCATCCCATGTTTTGCTCTGGAGATTTTATTTTAAAAATGTTTAGCGAATAAAATTTAAGAATATTCCTAAACATAGCAGAATAAACAAATTTTAATGTACACTGGATTCTTCAGCATGAAATTTATTTTCTCGACTTCTGAAAATAAAGCTATATTTGACAAAATTTATACTAAATGTTAAGCAACACGAGACTCACCTTTACAAAGGCACAGGCCCTAACATTCATTCTCCTTGAAATGAATGAAGGTCACTTTGTTCGAATACTCTGTAAAATTTTGCTCTTATAATATAGATATTTTGAAGACAAAGGTTTTTTTTTTTTAATCTTCCAGGAGAAGCAAACCCATCTCTCAATATTTGCGGTCTTTATTTGGTTAAAGTTCATTTTCAGAAAGAAAATTATTATTTTCGAATTTCTTCACAGAAGAAAGTTGTTTTAGTAACAGTGTCGAATCATATTTTGGAAGTTGATTATCATGCTAGGTGCTTTAAGACGTTTATTATGGAGAAGGACATTTGGTTTTACTTTTTTTCTACACCATTTCTTTCAAGTTTTTCAGCTTTTAAAATGTGATTCTATGACCCTTTCTTTGTTTCGACCTTCAAGATGCAATTCTATGTTGTAAAATTAGTATAAGAAGCTTTTCGCTGAATTTGAATAGTGAAGAAGTCACATTCTTTTAGATGCCATTCACCCTTCACATTTTCAGTGAATTTGAATAGTGAAGAAGTCACATTCTTTTTTATGGCATTTACCCTTAGATTTTTTATTTTTTTATTTTTTTTGTGAAGAATCACTCATACATCCCATAGGGAAAAATTAGCTTCAACATTCTTCTCTTGATTTCATTTCAGCACACCCCTTTAATAGCCAAAGATTTTCTTCAATTTGCAATGTCTTTCAATGTTATCTTTCAAGTATCTAGACGCAACTCTTGAGAGTAATCTGTATCTGATTTCATTTCTTATTATCAACTTCAACTAGTTGAGGGAGTGTTCCCCTCTAAAAAAGTGGAGTAGAGTAGAGATTCACACAAACCTTCGAGATGTTGAGATTTTGGTTTGCTGCTCAAACATTTTCACTCACGCAGCCAAAAATCTATTAACATCCACAAATACTTTCATATCCATCATTTAGAAGTAAGAATCACACTTGTTTCAAGCAGAGGGTTGTCTTTGTGTTTTGGGGCACCCACATTGGATACTTGACTCAAGATCATTGATGATTCACTCTCACTCATTGTTGCCCGCTTGAACATTGTTCAGGCTCACCAGGGTTCTCAGTCTCAAATTTCTGTTAGCCACATGGAGTCCTAGTAAAGAAATTTTTTGCGAGGTAAAATAACATGGAGCTGGTTGCTCTATCATTATTTTGGATTTTAAAATTTGTAATTACTTTGATTCAGCCAAACTATTAAATTCAACACATGATTTTGTCTACTGCATTTTATATTTTGTTGGGGTACTTCTTTGAAGTCATTTCACTCTAATAAAAAAATTGATGGGTTTAGAAGGTTCTCTCTAAACCTTCTGTGAAAAGGCATAGTAAAATATCTTTATCCTTTAGATTAAAAATTACATTTTAAGTTATGTAATTTGTATATTCAAGTATTAATTCAAGTATTTTAAAATTTAATATTATATATATATATATATATATATATATATATATTATATATATATATATATATATATATTATATATTATATAATATATAATAATAATATAATATATATGAATTTAGGTTATATATTCATTTATATATTTAAAATATTTATAAATCATAATTTTATTTATAAAAAAAAAAAATAATCAGAAAAACAACAAAAAAAACCATGAAAAATAATCAAAACTATTAACCCCCAAAAGCTAAAAAGCCTTATAAAATCTTAAAAGTATCGTTGTATGCTCTAGAAAGACATGCTCACTTAGGAAAAAACATGGCACTCTCAAAGGGAGATTAATGAAAGTTAAAATGCAAGAGAACAAAAAAACCATGAAAAATAATCAAAACTATTAACCCCCAAAAGCTAAAAAGCCTTATAAAATCTTAAAAGTATCGTTGTATGCTCTAGAAAGACATGCTCACTTAGGAAAAAACAAGGCACTCTCAAAGGGAGATTAATGAAAGTTAAGATGCAAGAGTAGTTAAAAGAGGGTTTCCAGATAAAGGGAAATTGACACTCACAAATTTGTGTGGAAGGTAAAATGAAGGGCAATGAAAAATGCAAAAACATCATCAAATTTTCACTTGACAAGTAGAGAGAATTTGAAATTCCAGGCCTGCTCTGTATAATCTCCGGGAGAAACTGTACTAAGTAATGCCTGCTCTGTATAATCTTCGGGAGAAACTGTACTAAGTAATATATATATATTATATATATATATATATATATATATATATATATATATATATATATATATTATATATATATATGTCATCAATTTCAAGTAATATATAGTAATGTATGTGTATAGGTAAATAAACTAATGGCAATTACGTGTCAATTGTTTGCAGAGAAGTGTTCGTTGGGAATTGCTTTCTAAAAATAATAAAATAAATGGGTCAACATGGCAATATTGTTATAGCATTTAAATATAGTTACTATATTTACTAGTAAGTATAGGTGGATGGAAGCCTAATAGCATTGAGGTCAATCCAATCATTGTTTTACATTGATAATTAGGTATTAGATTTATAACAAATTTGTACAACTCATTACCTATGATGGCCAATTTGTTTCTCATCAAGTTGTGGTTGTACACCTTTAAAATAGAATATAGGTATATATTTACTTATAACTTGCTTTTATCAATTTGGATATCCTTCTAATTAGTTTAAGCCATGAGAAAAAGATTTTGTTTTAAAAAACAATGTTTTACCATCAATTAGGGAAAAAGTAAATAGAAAAATGTTGAGAAAGAACTTACATATAAATAACAATGAAGATATAATAATTGAAAATTTATAATTAATAACTATTAATTTTTTCAAATTATATGTAAAAACATTATTTTATTTTTATTTTTATGTTAATTAATTATTTTCCATAATTAATTACTTACCTAATATTATCTTACAATATTGTATTATATCAAAAATATAAAATATTTTTTGTATTCAATCTCAAAAAAATAAAATTTTAGTTGAGCAAGAAGATAAATATTAAATACCATGCAATAAGTCAATCACTCATTTAATATATTCTCATTTTATTTAAGTATCATTATATTTTCCTTTAACAAATAGAGTTCTTATTATTTCTGTGTAGCTAGAGATAATGCAATTGTGAATTATCTTCCTATTTTAATTGTAAATTTTATTAATTTAAAGTTGTATGTCTTTATTGTTTTCTACTCTAATTTAATTATATTTAAACTAAGCTAAAGTAGCTACTTGGTAACCCTTGTTTAGATGTGGGAGCTAATTCATACATTTGAAAGACCAATGATTAAACTAAGTCACAAAGAACACTAGATATGAGGCCTTGTTTTTAATATGATTTTTTTTTTGTCATGCTTTTCTTATTTTTAATGTGATAATTTTATTTGCCATGCTTTTCTTATTTTTAATGTGATAGTTTTCTTTGCCATGTTTTTCTTATTTTTAATGTGATAGTTTTCTTTATCATGTTTTCATATATATATATATATTATATATATATATATATATATATATATATATATATATATATATATATATATATATATATATATATATAATATATATATATTATTTTTTAATGTGATATGCTTAACATTTTTTTTTTCACAAAATCGGTTGCTAGATGTATTAAAAAAAGTTGGGGGAGACTAAGCTCCGGTTTTACAGAGGATGAGCTCACAGAAATAGCTTGTGGCTGTATTACATTATGGCAGTTCACATAAATGCCTTTACTGTTTGATTGAAAGGTCATAATACAAGTATAGATTCTGATAAATTGGGATAGCAGCAGTCTGATTTTGCAATACATCTAGTCGATGCTAATATGGCTGATCTGTCGGGCATTAGAGGCCTCGGGATGGCTGTCTACTGCTACTACTCTGGCACTGGAGGAGCTAGTGCTTGGACTGTTTGAGCTATTGATTTTGTCCATCATGAACTTGAGGATCTCAACTGACTCTTGAATGTGTGCATAGGTATTTGAGAGAGCGTTGAATTGCTCCTGCAGAGAGGAAATGCGGTGCAGAAAAAAGATTGAGGTCAGCCTCATATTTAGCTGTGGGGATCCTTGTGGCGGCATCGATTTTCTCATCTAGCAGGCGTTGATGAGTTTTGACTTGTTCGATCTCAGCTTGGAGGTCCTGGCAATGCAAGCAATCCTTGCTTCGAACCATAAGGAGAGCTTCAGCGCTAACTTGAGGCTACTTAGAAGAAGAGCACGCACTTACTGTAACTATAAATCTGAAAATAGATCTGAGAGAGCTATCTATCTGAGAATCGGGCGCTAAAATCGAACTGGTTAAACCACAACAGAGCAAAACAGGGGGATAGAGGGCAAGAAGCAGGAGAAACTGAATCGTAGAGGAGGAAACGATCTAGAGGAGACCTGGAGATAGGGGCGAGGCTCGGCTTACTGTGAACCACTACGGGGGAAGCGAAGGCAAATGAGCAAAGGGGAGAAGCGCCGTGGAGATGAGGAGGAGGCTTGCTGGAATATATAGCGGGCAGACAGGCCCAAGAAGAGGACTAGATCACAAGGAGGGAGCCAGGGTGATCACGGGTTTTGTTGTTCAAGATCCGATTTGCTGTGCCAATATCTCCAAAGATGTGATACGATTGTAAAGTCAGGGATTTGCTGCAGTGGTTATCAGATATCTGTTGGATTTGGTCAGAGTCCTTGGTGGCAGAGGCGCAGTTCATTGGTGGGAGTCGATTTGGAGCAATCATGAATATCAGGGGATGAATTGATGCAGATTCGCGTGATTGCATAGGATACTTCCTCTTTCCCGAGAGCAGGCTTGGCTGGCTCTTTTGTCTGCGTCTTGGTTGTTGGAGCTAAGGACATGAAAGAATTGGTACTCCAAGTCCTGAGATAGCAGACTTTTACAGCGATTGATGATTTGATGTAGAAAAAGATTGGATGCTTGTCTATTGTTGTTCATTAAGCTTATTATGATGGCAAAATCACCAAAAATGAGGGCTTTTTTAATCCCTTGGATCTGAAGCTAAAGGATACCTTGGTAGAGGCCCAGAGCTTCAGCTCTGTTGTTGGTTAAATTTCCCAAACCCCATTCAAAAGAGGACACTGATACGCCTGAAGGATTAAGAATGATGCCCCCTGCTCCCGCTGCTCCCGGATTAGATTTAGAAGCTCCGTCAAAGAATAAGGAATGAGATTTCTTTGATTCGAGCCATTTACTGAATTCTTCCTTTGTTAAGTGGATTTTCCATTCAAGATTGTTGGCTTTGCCTCTAAACTTGCTGATTTTTGCTGTTGAAGTATTACTGGTCCTATCAATAAGGTTCCAAATGAAACTTTGTTCCTTTGCCCATAGACTAGTGGGGTCGATTTTTGTTGTTGTCTTGGATGCTATGGTTTCCGAAGCCAGGCTTGATGCTTTAATGAGAATGTGCCTGGTTGTAGTTGTTTTATCTCGGAAGATCATGCTGTTTCGAGCAATCCATATACGCCACAGAAGAGCAAAAGGGATGGCGTTCCAAACTCTTTTAGCTGGATTTTGCTTCACTGATTGCCAAGGATAATTTATCCTCCAGTTATTTAGAGCTTCTTCAATGGAATGTTGAGAATTCCAAATGGGGGGTGCAGAGGGGATGATGTTGTTCCAGCATGAGGCTGCAAAGGGACAGGAAATAAATAAGTGTTGTATGGATTCCTCTGCAACTTTATAGTTGGGACATCTAGAGGGTCCGACAATGCCTCTTTTCTTGAGATTCTCTGCAGTTAGTAATTTCCCATGCAGGAGCGTCCACATGAAAAATTTGACTTTTGGAATTGCTTTCGCTCTTTTTAAAATCTTCCAGTGTGTCCAAACAGTAGTTGGGTATTCCTTGCTACTCAGATAGTTGTAACCTGCTTTGGTTGAATAATTGGTTCCAGTAGGATCCCATCGGAACTCATCCTTTTCACCTTTGATGGTGGGTGCAATACTGTGCATGTGGTTGCAAAAAGAATCGAAGCTGCCTTTAAGATGGTGGGGGATGGGTGGAAATTCCCATCGAATCCAAACATTGGATGATACATTCCATTGAGAGATTTGGCTCAGATTAGATATACCTTTGCTTTGTAAATAATGAATTATAGGATCCATACCTGGGAGACTGTTTATGGGTGGGTTCCCCATGATTTTATCCGAGCCAAAGTTCACCATTTCACCTCCTTTTGGCACTTTGGAGACATTTTGCGCCATGAATGCAATGGCTTTTTTGCAAAGCTTCCATATCTTTGTACAATTTCTGTTGGGGATCTCGGAAGTGAGTATATGCAGCCTTGACTGATTGAGATATTTTGTCTCCAATACTTTTTTCCACCAGGCTGTTTGATTGTCCAGAAGTCTCCAAATCAACTTCCCACCAAATGCTAAATTCATGAGAGATGGGGATCTTATGCCAAGACCTCCATTCTCTGGGCTTTGAATGACTTGTTTCCATTTTACTAGGTTGTATTTTTTCTTTTCATTCTTGCCCCCTTGGCAGAGAAAAAATCTGAGGATGCTATCCGTTTTTCAGTGGAATGAAGTTGGGGCTTGTGCCAAGGAAAATTGATAGAGGGGAAGGGAGGAGAGGCCTGATTTTAGAAGCACCTGTCGCCCAGCTGGATTGAGCCACAGTGTTCCCCATTTCTGAATTTTCCTTTTCAATTTGTCTAATGTTAAATCCCAAACACCAGTCTTTGCATTCCCTATGCTTACCGGCATTCCCAAGTAACTGAAACAGTCCCAATTTAACTTGCAGGGGACACCAAAAATGTTGGCAATGCTGTGAATCGATTGAGGTGAAGCATTCCATCCATAAATGCAGCTTTTGAGGTGATTTATTTGACCTCCTGATTATCTCATAAATTTGTCTAGCAGGGATTTGAATCTTCTTGCTATAATGGTGGTCGCCCCCCTAGCAATAGTGTGTCATCAACGAATTGAGAGTGATTTAAGTTTTTAATGCCATCTTCAAACTTAATGCCGGTGATGAGACCTGACTGCCTCTTTTGGTCAAGCGCACAGCTAAATGATTCTGCCACAAGGATGAAGAGATATGGGGATAAGGGACAGCCTTGTCTTAATCCTCTTGAGGATTGAAAGGAAGGTCTGGGTCTTCCGTTGATGAGGGGAGTGATCCACGGGCCAGAGATACAGGCTCTTATGACATTAATAAGGAGAGGTGAGAAGCCCATCCTCTGAAGAACTGCAAATAAGAATGAATGCCTTACCCTGTCAAAGGCATTGGCCAAGTCTAGTTTAAGAATAAAACCTTTTTCATTCCTTGCATGACTTGAATGGATGGCTTCTTGAACCAAAAGAATAGAATCTGAAATTTGTCTATTGGCCATAAAGCCTCCTTGGCTTTCAGAGATTAGCATCAGAAGAAGAGGTTTGAGTCGAGAGGCTATGATTTTAGTGAAGATTTTGTATGAAGAATTGCATAAAGATATAGGCCTGAAGTGAGAGAAGTTGGAAGGGCGGTTCTCCTTAGGAATGAGGGCCAGATGGGTAGAATTTGTATATCCACCTATTTTGCCTTTTTTTTATTATCCACTTGAGGTATTTGATGAGATCCTTCTTTATCAGCTCCCAGTAATCCCTGTAAAAACAAATTGGGAATCCATCCGGTCCAGGTGCCTTGTTGGGCTGGAGGCTCCAGATTGCTTCCACTATTTATTCCTCTTTTATTTCTGCTCTCAGGCTTTTGTTCAGATCAGCTACGACTTTAGTAGGCAAATGCTGTAGCAGATCATCATAAGAATCTTCCTCCTTTGTTTCGGTTAAGAGGTCCTTAAAATGGTCTGTGGCTGCTCCTTTGATATTTGCTTGTTTAACATGTTGAGTCCTTGCGCTGTCTACAATGGTAGTTATGGTATTTCTGACTTGTCTTGCAGTGCCTTGTTTGTGAAAGAAGGAAGTATTCTTGTTCCCGCTTTCCAGCCATATTTGCCTTGATTTAATGCGCCACTTTTCTTCCTCCTCTCTTTTAATTCTGCTCAATTTATTGTACAACTCTTCTTCTTGAATCTTTTCATTTTGGCAATATTCCTTTTGTTCTATTGCACATTGAAGTTCTGCAATTTTGGATTTGAGCTCACGTTTTTCCTTTTTAGGTTCATTATAGTGCGATTTGGCCCAATTTCTGAGCGCTTTTTGCACATTCCTTAATTTATTCTCCCATATGAAACCTGGGGAACCTTCAATATGTTGTCTCCAGGTGTGTTGGATGACGTTTCAGGCTACTTGATAATCACTGCAAATGTGATTATATTTGAATGGAAGCGGACCGAGGGGACAGTGAGTATCCAATGCTAGAGTGATTGGGTAGTGGTCTGAAGCAGCAAAGGGCAAGATGGAGGAATTGACAATTGAAAAAGTTGATAGGAGGGAGATATTGACCAAGAATCGGTCCAACCTCTCCATGATATTGTTGTTGGCCAGCCTACAATTGCTCCATGTGTACTTGCAATTTTTTGGAGCTATATCTATCAAGTCACCAGTGTGCATTATGTTTTCCATTTGGTTTCTGAAAGGATCTGGCAGAAAGTTTCCCCCACGCTTTTCATTGGCATGCAGAATTAAGTTGAAGTCACCTCCTATTATGATGTTGCTGTTATCTTCTTCCATAATGTGTTTATTGAGAGCTTCCCAACATATTTCTTTATCTCTATAATGATTAGGTACATAAACGTTAAAAATGACAATCTGCTGATTGCTAATGCTATTTCTCAGAACTGTTTTTATCCAATGTTGTTCAATTAGATCAGCTTCACTATTCCATTCATTTTGATTCCAGATGGTAGTAATTCCACCAGAAGCCCCTCTAGCTTCGCATATGCTTCCTTTATAACATTTATAGTTTTCAATGATCTTGTTGATTTCTGGTTCTCTTTGCTTTGTTTCCTGTAATAAGATGATGGATGGTTTCTCCTGCGTTATAAGATCTTTTAGAGCATTGATTTTGGAGGGGTGCCCAAGTCCCCCGCTGTTCCATGAAAGTATTTTGATCATTTTAGACCTGTGGTTCGAGGAGGTGCTCTGCCTCCCTTGTCTCTGCTTGCTACTTCTTGATCTTTTGTGCCCTGAATGTAAGATTCTATTGGATTCTGCAGACCTAGGGCTATATCTTTCTGCGCGTTCTAATCCCTATGCTGCTTTGAGGTCTTTCTGCCCGGCTTCTTTTGACCATCAAAGGAAGATCCCTGGTCCTTGGAGTTACTGCGAGTGATTCTAGGAGGGAGGGGGTCTGATAAAAGGGGAGGGAGGGCATTCATAGAATGAGGGGAAGAGGGATGTTCAGGAGGATTCGAAGGGGTGGGATCATCTTCAGGGAGGGAGAGAACATGGAAGGGATTGGAGGATGGAGGAGATTGAAGGGATTTTTCCAATCCAGGGGATTGAGGTCGATGAGGAGGGGAAGGAGGAGGAGATGGGATTTGGGCGGAAGGGTTAAGAGAGGAAGGTCCAGGTTCATTGGGTAAAATGGGGCTAGGTGCTAATTTTTCCCTTTTTACCACTTCCCATTGTTGTTCTTGAGTATCGTTATCCACATTAATGAGCTTAGTACAGCGATTAGCAAAATGACCATACTCGTGACATACCTTACACTTGAAGGGGATCTGTTCATAATCGAACTATTGTATGTGCGACCATTCATCAACTTTGAGCTTGATGGCTTCTGGAAGTCCTTTGCCCAGGTCAACCTCGACACAGATATGGGCACATGCCTGCATGTTGTCTCTTGGCTCGCTCCTGTCAATATATTTGCCGACTGCATTTCCGATGGCGCGCATAGATTCATCTCCCCAGCAATGTAATGGGAGATGGGGGAGGTGAACCCAAACAGGAACCGCATTAGGAATATCAAGCTCTGGATCGAAATCTAGCGTCCATTTGTTTAAGTACAGACCTCTGGAGTCCATAAAATATGGCCCATTGCGAAATATCAGGTCCTTGTCGTTCTTTGTCCCGAAGTGGAAGGTGAAGTATCCCTTCCCACAGAATCTAATAGCAATTTTCCCTTGTATTTTGTCCGCCCAATTTCTTTCCACCCACCTCTGAACAATTTTTGGTGAGGGCCAAAGGCCTGTGAATTTCCTTATCAGACCCTTTTCTGCTAAAGCAAGTGCAGCCATTCTAGGCAAAGTAGGTGGAAGGGAGACCTCTTGCAATCCCTCTATTTTTTTTACGAATTTAGAAATGGCAGGGCAAGCTCGTTGGGGCGACAGAGAGTTTATGAGTGCTGAGAAAGCCAGTTGCTGAGCGGCCTCCTCCGGTGGAGCCTCCAGAGGGGCCATCTGGAGAGAATCGAGCGTGAACCAGAGCGCTGTTGATGACGGCCGTAGCTTTTGCAGAGCGTGCGTGCTAGGTCTTTTTTTCCTGCTGAAGTTCCTAAAAACTATGTGATATGCTTAACATTGATAATATATATCTATAAATAAATATAAAACCTAGAAAAAGTGCATTTTCACCAATGTTACTGGCAAGAATCAAACCTAGGTGGGAAAGGTCCCAACAATTCCTCTCAACCACCTAAGATAAATTTAATTAACACCAATGCATGTACCCACACACACATATTTTCTATATATTATATATATATATATAATATATATATATATATATATATATATATTATTTTTTTTTTTTTTTTTTTTTTTTTTTTTTTTTAATTTTATAAGTTTATTAATTATATGTGATTATAAATATAAATTATTATTGTAGATAAATGTCTTTCGAAATAATCACATCATTAGGATTTGGTCGACGTTTCGAACCAACCAATGTGGTTTATCCTTCGGACAAGGTGAAAGAAATCATACAATCTTCGTAAGGATGCATCATTGCCCAAGGTTAGCCGTTGAAAACTAGCCGTTGGAGAATAGTCAAATAAAATATTACTTTTATTTAAAATGTAGTCTTCATATTTTAATATTATTTAAAATCCCAAAAATTAGATATGAATGTTTATTTTAAACATGATTTTAATATTTAATATTATTTAAAAATTAGATATAAATTATTTAATATTCTTAATTTAGTTATAAAATAGATGTTAGGATTATGATGTTGTTAAGGAAATTAATAAGGGGGTTAAAAATACGTGTATAATAAATAAAAACAAAGTTATAAGGGGGGTAAATTAAAATTAATTGTTTATGTAATATTAGAAGATGATTAGGATAAGGATAAGAGATTTGGTTCCAAAATAAGGTAAAGAGAGGTTTTCAAATAATATAAAGGGGGATAGGAATTAATAAATATCATAAATTTATAAATAGTAATAAGGAGTAATATAATGATAAGAAAACATCCCCACGGGGGTAGGCAAGTTGGTAATCACAATGCAGTGAAGTTCGTTAGAAAGTCGGGCTCCGTATTGAAGGTCACGAGTTCAAATCCCCCGGGACTTACCCTGGAGCTTATAGAGGGTCAGCACAGCTCCTTAGTGGTTTATAGAGGTAGCGGTCAGAATCGACCCCTTGTAACGTGAGTCATGAAGCTGCCCATGTTGTCGATTCCACTGCAATCCAAAATATATATATTATATATATATATATATATATTATATATATATATATATATAAGATACGAATACTCATAAATTAATGGGATAAGAGAACTCATAAATTAATGGGGGCGAAGACAAGCTATGAATCTTAATAGGGAGATTATAAGAAATATTAAAACTAATAAGGTTTGGATTTAAATAATATGTATTACAAGGAAAAAAAGAGGTTAAATACTATAAAATTAATTAGAAGTTCAATAATAGAAATTAAATAAGTTAAAAATAGGGTTAAAACCAATGAATTAAAATAAGGATATATGTTATAAATAAAGGGAGTATGGGCATTTATTTTAATTAAGTTACAAATAATATGCTATACATAAATAAATAATAATAAAAAGAGAAAAAAATATAAAAGGGGAAAAAAGAGACAAGAGGATCATAGGGAGAGGGTCGGAATCCAACTTTTACTTAATTTCCAACCATCATCCCTGTTGAGATTCCTAGCATGCCTTTCAATTTCAATAGCCTCTCTAAGCTTCCTATGGTGGAAATGGTCAACCCTAGAAATGAATTTAGAATCCTCAATACAAACATGGTGCTTGGACTTCCTCGCATGCTCAACTAGCGCTGAAGAGCGGGAACGATTGTGCCTTATATTTGCCGCGTGTTCATAGATCCTCTGGTTGATCGATCAACCAGTTTCCCCAATATATGGAGTACCACATGAACATGGTATCAGGTAAACACCTTTCATTGTCATCCTAAAAGCTGACAAAGGTGGGACATTCGTCATTTTAGATAAGTCTGACTATGTCAACAAAATGATTGACCATCTCTCTAATAGTGGCTGTTACGCCAAGCTTAGAAAGAATCCCATTAAGTATGTTTCTAGGGATGTAGCGACAACTATTAAGTCAAGTCTATCTCTTAATCCTCTCTCTAGAAAGCTCATCAAGAGCAATCCCCTCACCCCTAGAATTTATGGTGTGCCCAAGATTCATAAATTTGGCACCCCCTTGAGACCTATTGTTAACACAATAGGTGGGCCTACATATCTTCTTACTAAATTCTTAGCTCTTAAGCTCAAACCTCTTGTGGATCAAACTGATTCCTATGTTAAGGACTCTGCGTCCTTTATTAATGAATGGAAAGATGTAAGGTTAGACCCAGGGGATTTGCTTGTTAGTTTTGATGTGGTTTCCCTTTATACCAAAATCCCCATTCAAAAGGCCATTGGTGTCATAAGTAGGATCACTGATTAGGACACGACCAAATTGGTTAGCCTCTGCCTCACCTCGACCTTTTTTAGTTTCCAAGGAGAATTCTATGAGCAAACCTGTGGTGTTGCCATGGGTTCCCCTCTTTCCACCATTGTTGCTAACCTCTTTATGGAAGATTTTGAGGCCAAGGCCTTAGCCTCAGCTCAATTTCACCCTAAGAAGTGGATGAGGTTTGTTGATGACACTTGTGTCATGTGGCCCGAAGGACATGAAAGGTGTTTACCTGATTCCATGTTCATGCGATACTCCATATATTGGGGAAACGGGTCAATCGATCAATTAGAGGATCCATGAACACGCGACAGACATAAGGCACAATCATTCCCCCTCTTTGGCTCTAGCTGAGCATGCGGGGAAGTCCAAGCACCATGTTTGTATTGAGGATTCTAAAGTCATTGCTAGGGTTGACCATTTCCACCATAGGAAGCTTAGAGAGGCTATTGAGATTGAAAGACATGCTAGGAATCTCAACAGAGATGATGGTTGGAAATTAAGTAAAAGGTGGATTCTGACCCTCTCCTTATGATCCTCTTGTCTCTTATTTTCCCCTTTTATATATTTTTTTTCTCTTTATTTATGTATAGCATATTATTTGTAACTTAATTAAAATAAATGTTCATACTCCCTTTATTTATAACATATATCCTTATTTTAGGACTCTCGAAAATGCGACTAAGCATCGCATCCTAAAAATTTCATCTTGAGAGCTGCGTGCGAATGCCCCAGAGGAATACCTAGTCGTTGTTGCTGCCTCCTGCAGCTTCCAGCTCGGCAGCCTCCTGCTGCTGAGCCCTCTCAGGCTTTGCCCAATTCCCACTGAGATTCATGTTCGTTTGATCCGCTCATGAGCTTTGTGAGCGTCCATTTACCCATCCTACGTAGCCACACGCTGTCCCTTTACTCAGCAGCCTCTTGTTGCTAAGGTCTTTCAAACCATGCACCCCTCTGTAGAGGGTGATTCCTCCTCCCAACAAGGGACTGATGAAAACGAAGCAGCATTTGCAACATTGATCTCAGAAAATGGAGCTCCAAAAATCAAGCCATCAGTTAACAAATTTGTTAAGAAACTAGCGGATATTCTTGAGATATCTTTACCGCCTACTCTCCCAAGAAAAGCTGCCATTTCCTTAGCAGGACGTGGTCTTCTGGAATAGTTTACAGGACTCTGGCCTTCCCCCAAATCAGTCCAAAAATGGGTGGAAATAAATTGGAGTGCAAACACTCAAGGGAAGATAGCTATTCATTTCTGTGGAAGGGGGTAATTTACCTTCCTTTTTGAAACAAAGGAAGACAGAGACTTAATATTCAGAAATGGACCTTATTTCATGGATTCGAGAGGACTATACCTGAATAGATGGACTCCAGATTTCGACCCAGAGATGGATATTCCAAGTGCGGTCCCGATTTAGGTCAGGCTACCGCATCTCCCCCCTCCACTGCTGGGGTGATGACTCAATAAGAGCCATTGGAAATGCAGTAGGCAAATATATTGACAGGTGTGAACCCAAGGACAACATGCATGCCTGTGCAAGAATATGTGTGGAAGTAGATCTAGGGAAAGGTCTCACAGAGGCGATAAGGATCAAGGTGGATCAGTGGACTCATATTTAGCAACTGGACTACGAGCAAATCCTGTTTAAATGCAAGGTATGTCATGAATACGGTCATTTCGTAAATAGATGTAATAAAAAAGAAGAAGCTAAAAGTGTTGAAGTTCAAGAAGACACATGGGAACAAGTTAAAAGAAAGAAGCCACTCAATAAACAGAACACATCGACCTCCTCACAGCCTCAAGAGACCTTTGAAACAGTCCCAGTACCTCCAATAAATGCTTCCCCTCCAATCATTACTTCCCCAAATCCCTTCGAACCATTGGGGGAAGACTTACTCTCTCCAAGATCCCCTCCACCATCCAACGCATTAGCTCTTATTTCCTCCCCCTTCGAAATCCCATCCCCCCCTTCGCCCTCTGCGGATCGAATCCTAACTAGAAACAAAGCAAAAGAAAACCCCCAAGTATGGGATCAGCCAAAAAAAGTGGGAAGGAATTCTAATAAAGAAATAAGGGATGAGGTAGCAGCAAAGGAAATAGCCATAGGAACACAACAGCCAATGGATTGTTTCCTTGGTAAACAAACAAGAAGCAGCGAAAAATATCAGCATAAAGAAAAGGGAGGGACACATCAAAAAAATAGTAAGTAATGATTACGGTCTCTTGGAATAGTAGGGGTCTTGGAACCACCTATAAAATCAATGTTGTCAGAGACATAATAAAACAGGAGCAACCAAACATCTTTATGATCCAAGAGACCAAAGCAAGCAAGCAAGACTTTCAAAAAATGATTCAAAAACAAAAGGACTATGAAGGAACAACTCTAGATTCTAATGGAGCTTCAGGTGGAATATGCACAATTTGGAACAAAAGGAAATGGGATTTAGTCAACCAAAAAATTAGTAATCATTGGATAAGAACAGATCTGAAAAATAATAGTACAAAGGAGGAGTATTGCATCATAAACATTTACTCCCCCAACCACTACAGAAACAACAGAAACAAAGAGCAATGTTGGAAGTCGGTGAAAGAAGAAACAACAGAAAGACAAAGAGGCAAGCTAATTTTGGGAGGAAATTTAAATCTGATCCGAAATATAGACAAGAAGTTGGGTGGAAAATACTACAATGATCCATCAAGAACAGCGCTGGAAGAAATCATTGAAGAACAAAAATTACTTGACATCCCTCCAAGTAATGGAAAGTTCACTTGGAGCAACAAAAGAACAAGAAAACACAACATAAAGGAAAGACTGGATAGAATTCTTATACATGAAAATATAGCAGCAACATTCACCATTGTGAAAAGCAAAATTGTTCATGCGTCAGCTTCAGATCATAAGCCAGTGGTGTTGACCTTAGGTAGGATGGAAAATCAAGGACCTCTCCCCTTCAGATACAATAAAATATGGGACAACAAAGAGGATTTTGGCAAACAAATAAGAGAAAGTTGGAAAACAAATGTAACAGGCTCTCCTCACTATGTGTGGGAAACGAAGTTAAGAAATTTAAGACTTCACTTAAAATCTTCGGCAAGAGAAAATGCACTCAAAGAAAAAGCAAACAAAATAGAACTTCAAAGAAAAATGGAAAATATTAGTAAGGAAAAAGAAAGCAAACAAGAAAGTGAGCAAGATTATGCACAAAAAAAAGAGATTTTTTTGGAATTATATAAGTAAAATCGGCAAGAGGAAGAAGAAAGAAGGCAGAAATCACGATACTTATGGTTGAAAGCGGGGGACAAAAACACTGTCTTTTTTCATAACATAATGAAAATAAGGAGAGTTGGAAATCAGATTGAGAAAATACAAGTAGAGGGGCAAGAAGTAAAAGGAATAGAATAAATCAAGAAGGTAGCTCACAACCACTATAAAAGTCTTCTTTCAGCTAGTGATCAGTAGGTGGATAGTGAAGAATTTTTACAGCAAATTAAAAAAAAAAAAAAATCAGCGAGCAACAAAACAGTGAATTAGATAAATAGGTCACTGAGGAGGAAATCAGAGAGGCAGTGTGGAGTCTACACCCCGAAAAAGCACCAGGACCGGAACAATAGCATTCTACAGGAACCATTCGGAAACTATTAAGAAAGACTTGGTGAGAATGATAAAAAAATGCATTAAAAAAAAACAAAGTCGGGGGAAATACAAAAGCCTCCTTCTTGGCTCTCATTCCTAAAGAGCCAAACCCAACTTCCTTTGATAAATATAGGCCTATCTCCTTGTGTAATTCTTCCTACAAAATAATAACAAAAATTTTGGCAAATAGATTTAAAATTTTTTTGTCTTCCATTATTTCAGAAAATCAAGGTGGTTTTGTACCAAGAAGACAAATTACTAATAATGCAATAATCGTATAGGAAGCTATACATCGTAGTATACAAAGAAAAGAAAAGGGAATGGTCATTAAGTTGGATATGGCCAATGCCTTTGATAGAGTGAATCACAATTTTCTTGCAGCAGTCCTCCAAAAGTTCGTCATCTCAACCAAGTTCATAGATATCATTATGACTTGTATCACCAATCCCTGGATAGCTCCTTTGATTAATGGAAGGCCAAGTAATTTCTTTCAAAGCTCCAGAGGATTGAGACAGGATTGTCCTCTCTCCCCCTTCCTTTATATTATTATGGCAGAATCATTAAGTATACAGCTAGAAAATCAGAGAGAAAAAAAAAACAGGTATTCAGATCTCAAGAGGAGTCAAAGAGATAAAGCATTCCCTTTTTACAAACGACACCCTCCTCATAGGGGGAGCTTTTGGCATCATTGCAAAACGTTTTAAAAATTTTTTAGATGATTTTCTTCATGTTTCAGGAGGACTTTTAAACAACAGCAAATGCAGAATCTACAGCTGGAATATCTCTATAAATACAATGCAGAGAATTTCCCACATAATGGAAATATCGATACAACTAAAATGGAGCCATTTCATATACCTTGGACTACCATTAGCAAAGGAAGTGGTCAAATCATAAGTATGGAATAAGCAGGTGGAGAAAATGAGGGGAAAAATTCAGAGTTGGGGAATGATGTGGCTCAACCTTGCAGGAAGATAAATAATGATTAAGGCCCTCCTTTCAACAGTGCCAATATACCAGTATGCCATAATAATGGCTCCGGCAAGTGCTCATAAACAAATGGAACTAATTATAAGAAGTTTCCTATGGCAAGGAGGAAAATAAGAAAATAAAAAATTCAGCTTAGTTCGATGGGAACAAGTAACTCTCCCTTTCGAGAAAGGAGGAATTGCCATTGGTATACCAGGACTGATGAATATTGCTCTTGGGATCAAAATAGTCTGGAGAATGATAAATGACAAAGAACAGTGGTGGGAAAAAGCTTTAACAAGAAAATATTTAAATTTCCAAAGGACAAAAATGCTCACTGAAATAATTCCGGATCGGCCTTGTACACAGGTTTGGAAATTGGTTAAAAAGACCATACCACATATAAGAGATCAAATTTCCAAAAGTCCTGGGAATGGGAAAACAATTTCAATATGGGATGATAGAATAATGGGAGCAAATCCTCTAAGACAACAGCAAAATCTAAGAGGATTAAAAAAATGGATGGAGGAGAGAAGCCTAAATACATTATATTTAATTTATGAATGGGAACAAAATATTTGGACAAAATGGAGAGTGTTGGCACTACCTCCAAGGTTGAGAAGCCAATGGGAAGATCTGAAAACTCTCCTAGTTGGGGCAGCGCCTATAAAGAAAGAGGATCAAGATGAGTTTGTTTGGGACCCAAGTGGGGGAAATTATACAATGAAACCAGGGTACAATTATCTCCAAAATTACAACAACCATGATGATTGGAATCTTTGGACAACAATCTGGAAAAATGAGTGCTTGCCTAAAATTAAATTCTTCACTTGGTCTCTGCTAAAAGGTAAAATTATCACAAAAAAAAAAAAAAGGCTTTCAAGGACCTTCCAAATGAGTCATGTGCCAAAGGGATGAGGAAAATATTCAACACTTGTTTATGAATTGCACAATGGCAAGAGAATGCTGGAAGCAACTGATAAGTCCACTAGAACTAAGCATAAACTCTACAATGCAGCTGTCAAATCTCTACAAAAATTGGGTCAAAAGCTACCCCTATACCAAGAAGAAAAAGCAGTGATAAATAGAATATGGAAATGCTTCCTTCTATTCTCTACTGGCAACTATGGCTAGCTAGAAACAAATGAATTTTTAAGGGACAAAAACCAAGAATAGGGACTATTATTTCGAAAACTTGGGGTCAAGTCTCGGAAATAATATGTATACGTGGAGCAGTAAGAATGGATCAGAATAGTTTACAACAAGAAGAAAGAGAATGGTATAGCAAAGCTTTAATAGAAGACAAATCTGAAGTTTTTAAAAAGATAAATAAAGGCATGGCAAAAAACAAGGATTGGAAATTACGTCTGAACGACATGGAAATGGCTAAGTGGATCAAAGAGCAAAAGAAGTATATACTATTTTTTGATGGAGCCTCAAAAAATAACCTAGGCAGAGCAAGAGCAGGTGGCTTAATCTTAGATCCGCATGATAAGAGTATCAACCTATGAATGGGGCCTAGGAAAGATGTCAAATAATAGGGCGGAAGCCTACAACTTGCTGCTAGGCACAAAAATATTAAATAAAAAAGAGATAAAATACCTAATAATAATTGGGGACTCCACAATCATCATAGCAGCTATGGAAACAAGGAAGGAATTCAAAAGCTCAGCGTTAAGCAAAATAAGACAGAGAATCATATCAAACACAAAAAACATGGGGACACTAGCCTACAAGCATGTTCTAAGAACTCAAAATAAAGAAGCAGATACTTTAGCCAACATGACAGTGGAAAGACAATCCTGAACAACGAAAGAAAACAATAAAATTTATGAAGAAAACATCCCTTAATTTGTTCTCATTTGAGGACTGGTTTGAGAATCACACAAGGACATATAACATCAAATTAGTTAGCAGAAAGAAGGAAGCTAACAGTAATGAGCAGGGGATTCTTTTCGAGTTGTCAGTCAATATAATCAAGTATTATCCTCCTCGTTCAGAGATGAGGATTTAAACAATCCCAAAAAGGATCCATCATGATTTGAACCAAGCTAGCAATCGTCCTCAAGTGCTGAATAAAGCAGGTAAAGGTCATATTGGGCACAATCAAAACAGAGGAAGCATTGATTACCATCCTTGTTGGAAAGTGGACATCTGTGCAGTCATGGAGGAAAACCCAAAACAACAGGTATACATATTATACAAACAATTATAAATGGAAGTATTAGTGTAGGTATTCTCAACACTGGGATAAGTAGTGGGAGAGCATCACTGTAGGAAACACAAGGAGTATTAGAAAATAGTGTAGCAGAGAGCTTCAGAAGCATAAGTGGAACAGAGTTTAGCGAAGCCTTGTAGCTGGAGAACCAAGAGTAGATTGCGTGCTGGGTGATATCTTCAATAGCAAAACTCAGACCCAAGGTAACAACAACATTTTATTTCTCTGTTTTTATTCATAGCTTCAACTTGACATCGGCTTTAGGATTGATAAAAATTTTAGTGCGGTTTCGTTTCATGGTTATCGGCCTCATGGACCCCATATGAGCTTCATTTCGACCTCATCTGATCCCCTCCATCCTCACTTCACTCTTTGCATTAACATCAAATCCAGCTCTCTGACCCAGAGATCATAATCCTCTCCTCACTTTTGCTACATAAGCAGAACATTTCCCCAAACTATAATTGTCAGTGGGTATCAAAAAATCCGCAGCACTATAGGACCAACAAGGAACCTTTGAAGATAACTCAAATAGTTAAGAAGGAATCCAAAAGAAGCAGATATAAAAGAAGTAATCAACTCAAGCAAAGAGAACATTCTCCAGGCAAAAGTAATACAAATGATAGAACAAATCAGAAAATAAATATGTCTTGTAATCCGCTAGAAAAAGTTGAAAAGAACAAGAGTTGTCCGATGTGTCGGGCTAATAGATTTATGATAGGTCGCTTCAGTCAAACTCTAAAAGATCTGAGATCCGAGATGAAGATAATAAATGTCCACAAGCAAAACAAAATAGACAAACAAAGAGCTGAAATCGAAGAACTAAAGTATAAATGCAAGCACTTGGAGGATGCCGTGGATTACATCAATTCACTGAACCAAAGTCAGCAGGGAGAGACCTCCTCAAGGTACAACAAGAAATGAGGCCAGTAGCCAGAAGAATCGGTGAACCAATTTTGGTGAATATCATGCAATCAACTCACTATGCTTTGTAAATTCTGTTTTTTACTTGGGCAGTTTGTTAGGCAATATGCTTTCGTAACTTTTCAAAATTTCAGAAACAAGGTCTCAAAGGCTGAGGTAGGGACGACGCTCATATTTTACGCCTCTCTTGAGAACTAGCAGTTTCCGGAATGTAATAGGACTTAGCTCCTTTCCTTTTTTTGTAATACAAAAGTAACCAAACTTGTTAAAAAAAAACATATATCCTTATTTTGGTTCATCATTTGTAACCCTATTTTTAACTTATTTAATTTCTATTATTGAACTCCTAATTAATTCTATAGTATTTAACGTCTTTTTTTATTGTAATACATATTATTTAAATCCAAACCTTATTAGTTTTAATATTTCTTATAATCTCCCTATTAAGATTCATAGCTTATCCTCACCCCCCTTATTAATTTGAGTTTTCTTATAATTATATTACTCCTTATTGCTATTTTATAAATTTATGATATTTATTAATTCCTATCCCCTTGAGATTATTTGAAAACCTCTCTTTACGTTTTTTTGGAACAAACTTCTTATCCTTACCTAATAATCTTTTAATATTATATAAACCAACTATTTTTAATTTACCCCTTATAACTTTTTTTATTTTTTTACACCTATTTTAATTCCCCTTATTAATTTCTTAACATTTGTATCCTAACATCTATTTTATAATTAAATTAAGAATATAAATAATTATATTCTATTTTTACATAATATTTAATTATTAAATCCTTTTTTTAATTAAAAATTTCTATCTTAATTTTGGATTTTAAATTAAATTATTAAAATATTCAAACTACTAAATAAAATAATATTTTATTTACCTGTTTGACTATTCTCCAACGGCTAGTTTTCAATGCTAACGTTGGGCAATGATGCATCCTTATGAAGATTGTACGATTTTTTTCACATTGTCCCGAGGATGAACCACATTGGCTGAAGTTGGGCAATGATGCATCCTTAAGAAGATTGTATGATTTATTTCACATTGTCATAAGGATGAACCACATTGGCTAACTTTCGGCAATGATGGGAAGATTGTACGATTTCTTTCACATTGTGGTGAGGATAAACCACATTGGTTGGTTCTAAACATCCTAATAATGTGATTATTCCAAAAAACATTTATCTACAATATAGATCACAAAAGTCTCAAATCTAGCATAAATTATTATTATTTATATATTTAATATTTAATATATAACCTAATATATATATTTTAAAATTATTAATAATTATATTAATAAAAATAAAACAAAAATATTATTTTTAATTAAGTAAATATTTATTTTATTTATAAACCCTATAACATCTCTTTTATATTAAATTAACATTTAAATATACACTCATTTAAAAACAATAATATTAAACAAACATTAAAATATTCACTCATTTAAAAGAATAAAATTTTCCCATACTCAATTAGAAATCACCTCCCAACGCACTTGCACATCACAATATATCTTTCCCATACCCCAATTAGAAAGCATCTCCCAACACACTTGCAAATCACAGAAAAATCCAAAACAAATGACTTGCAAATCAGGAAAAATCCAAAACAAATCACATGAAAAATCCAAAACAAATTACTTGATTAACATAAGACAAAATAACATAATTGACACAATCTATGCCCCACACACATATAGTTTGCCCAAGCCCAAGGGGACTAATATGGACAACAAACAAGATCCATAGAATCCTGGATTCACCTGCTATACCTATATATGCCCAAGTATGTGTATATTCACGTTCCGTCACTTGACATGAAAAACCAGTTATTTTCCGTTATAAGACGTCCGTTCACCAGATTGAATAGGTAAATATCAAGGTAAACAGAGGAAAATGTGCAAATAATACAGCAGAGGCTATAGAGGGGCTAATGGGGTTTCTCTGTCGCTCGCAGGTGTGGTAACCTAACCATCTTAACACTTAAAAGATCGTTTTAATTTAAAGTTCCTCCTTAGTAACTCTGCAGTGAAGCTGGAAGCAGGGTTTTATCGATCTCTTCCTGCTAGTGCATCCAGGGTTTAGATTTAGCCGCAGATAACAGGCATGGGTCGATAAACCTCTGCATCCGGCGTGTTCCCTGTATCTTAGAAGCCGCTGGGGCCTAAATCCACATGCTAACATCATATCACAGTGAATCTAATATCTTCTTATTATGGGTTCTTAAAGTTTGTAATAATTTTTCAGAAAATTCTGTTGATGGATCTCTTAGTTTTATTTTAAGTTGTAAATTTCATTGATATTCAAAGTGGGTTCTTCATTGACACTCAGAGTGTGCTCCTACTGATCGTTCTGTCAAGCTAAATATCAGTACATATCCTGGACGGGTAGGAGATATGCTCTCATAGTGTTTGGTTTAACAGAATAACCTGTGAGAACCAATCCTAAATA
The DNA here is from genome assembly GCA_000404065.3 of Pinus taeda. Lineage (NCBI taxonomy): Eukaryota > Viridiplantae > Streptophyta > Pinopsida > Pinales > Pinaceae > Pinus > Pinus taeda. The sequence goes on from APFE030782664.1 coordinate 46,134, forward strand.
TCACTGAAATTTACTGAAACTATAGATGCCAGGTTATCTATTGTTTAGTTTAAGAGAACAACCTGTGAGATCCCATCATACACATTAGTGAAATCTACTGAAACTCGTCTCGAAAACGAACACATATATATATGTGGGACAACCCATCTCTCTCAATCTATATAACAGAGTTCTAATATGTATGTTTTGAACTTTCTCTTTCTATCTATATATACGTAAAAGAGGGTTCTAATAAATGTGTTCTAAGAGAGAGTGTTCTAATATTCTTTTAGAGTGAAAAGAACTTTATATTTAATATTCCGGAGGTGGAACTAAAATAATCATCATACCGTTTTTATGGGTTAAAAAAATCGAAGTTTAGTAGACTGTCCTTCGTACTGACTCTTATTTTTTTCTGAATTTTTTATTTCAGCCATCCAGTGATCAAAGGCTCTTTGCTGGCAACCTTCATAAAACATTCTGTCTTCAGAGTCCAGACAACCCAAAGGCTATAGCACTTGCTTCATTTACACCATGTTTTCATAAAACACTGAAAAAAAACAATATTAGAACAACACATTTTCAACGGCAGCAAGTTGATTGCCTTCTATGAATTCCTGCTCACTGAGGGTTCCTTCTTGTACAAGAAAGCTTTCTTAAAAAGTTGATCAGCAATAAAATTGAACTCTATATAGATATGAGAAAAATAAAGTGTTTGATAATTTGCCTAGACCTGTAGGAACTGTCTCATAAGTGGCTCAATTAGCAGATTATCGATTCTACATGTCAGAGTGGCCTAATCCACCATCAATTTTGAGTTACCAAACATTTGCAATTTCTTTCCACCCTTGTCTGCTGCTATCTTTAATGAAAGCCACTTAGCAAAGAGTTCAGGTCAATCGTTTGTACCTGGACCCACTGCTAATTTTAGCTTAAAGTGATGCTGTTGATTTAGGTATAAACTAGTACCAGCTCCACATAAACTTGAAGCTCTCCGACAGGCACCATGAAAGCATCCCCAGGTGTTAATTTTAGGCAACAATGGTATGTTCTATGCTTTAGAGCAATTTTGCTTCAATTTCTTTATTAGCTCAGTATCAATATTCAGATTAGCAATCACATCAACATGATAGTAAAATGCAGATAGAACATAAACATAAACAGTAGAAGACAAGCCAAGACAAGAGGACAAGATGTGACACTAGCCAGGGACAAACCTCAATGTGGGGAAACCCTTGATTAATTCTTCTTATATTCTTCAATAGTTCAGCAGAGAGAGAGATATGTGAGGACGAGTGTGTCCAAATGAGGCTAAGGCATCATGAATTTATAACAAACGTTGAGGATGAATAGACGTGACTGTTGGGCTTCTGAGCCTACATAAGTTTGCTGTCTGACTTCGACAATTTGTCCATAATCAAAATAACTTCATAACTTCATTTTTACATGTCGGAATCAGATGATCTTTAGATCAATCTTACACCTCTTGGAGAGAGGAATCCAAGAAAATATCAGCTGTCATAAATAAGATGACACATGTGGAGTTTGGCCCTAGTTGCCAATTTTTACACTCCCTCTCAACTAGGGAGAACTCCATCTGCTAATCCATCTGCCAGTCTTTACAATCTCTGCGATCAATGCACTTCTCTGCTTTGCTAAACTATGAAGAAAAAGAAGTGATCGAGAATGTATAATACCATTATCTACTAACCCGAAGTCAATCCCAAATAAAGGAGAGTGTCACATATCACTCTTACTAAGCCGAAGTCAGTTCCAATGATCCTAGATCAATATCGGTCATCATAGCATAGGGAGTATGGTAGTACACGATGCGTCCATCGGTAGTACTATGGTCCCTATCCTCGTTTCCCTACTAATTGGCCAGATGAGAGGTACTTCCCATGAGTCCGAGATTGCATGGGTAGGATGTCTCAGCAGGAGAAGGATGATCCACTCATTCTGCCTACATGTCACCAAGGGGTATCACATGGGAAGGCTAAACCACTCGCCTTGTACTCAGCAAACCACTAGGGGAAGGCTGAACCACTCACCCTATGGTTGCTCATCGCTCCAAGAAGTACCCCAAGCCCCTCAGGGCTCCCAGAGCTCATTGTCTATATCATACAGGATCCTCATGAGAGGGTCTCTCCACGAATCCAAGTTGTTCTCGGGAGGCCAACAACTTGACCTTCCCAGGGGCTTTGTCAGAATATCGGCGACCTGCTTATCAGTCCCAATGTGATGGAGCCTTATTGCTCCTCATTGTACCATATCCCGGATAAAGTGGTACCTGATATCTATATGGTTGGAGCGATCATGAAACACAGGATTCTCTGATAATCAGATCTTACTCTGGTTGTCGTAGAGGATCACAGTGGTATCCAACACATGTCCAAACAGCTCATTGAAGATCTTCCTCAACCAGATAGTTTCACAGGAGGCCATATTAGCAGCTATGTATGCCATACTAGCAGGGTTGTATTCGGCCTCAGCGGTGCTCAAGGCAACCGATTTCTGCTTCTTGCTCATCCAGGATATTGAAGCAGAACCCAAAGAAAAACAACATCCAGAAGTGCTCTTGCGATCCACCATATTGCTAGCCCAATCAACATCAGAATAACCATGCAGCCTCACATCTCCGACAGTGTATCTCAGTCCATGAGTGATTATGCCCCGAAGATATCTCAAAAGATTCTCGGCACCAATCCAATGTATATGATGAGGCTCAACCATATATTGGCCCAATGTGTTAACTGCAAAACATATG